>JAEQML010061334.1:0-25885 GCA_016904865.1 Pissodes strobi
AGTTAAAAATTCGTGTTTGATTTCGTTATCAAAACTATTCATCTCAAGTAATTCACCAAGGTATTGCAAGGTATGTGGGATTGGTACACTAGGGAACAATGAGCTAACATCAAACGAGATTAAAATTTCACCTTCATTAAAAATCGTATCTTTAATTTTGTTTATGAAATCTAATGAATTTAGTACTCCTGAATTCTGTTGTTTTATAGGTAAATTTTCAAACTGGTTTGCTAGCCACTTGGATATATTATAAGTTGGCGATCCTATTGCCGAGGCTATGGGACGCATTGCCTTCCCAGGTTTATGAATCTTGGGAAGACAATATAGTTTCGACATAGTAGGATTACTCACAGATAATTTGTATCTAATTTGATCAGAAATAAGGGTGCTACATTTCTTCAAAGTATTTTTAACTTGTGTTACATCTTAGATAATGGGTTCCTATACAAACGAGATTCAAGGAACATATAGCTCATTTAAAGTATGGTAGAACAGAAAAATCAAGTGTTGCCGAGCATGCTTTTGATAATAGTCATAGAATAACAATTAAAAATTTAAAATTAATTCATAATATATCTGATAGGAGATTATTAGACGCATATGAAAGTATGGAAATTATTAAATGTAAGAATAGTTTAAATAGAGATAGAGGGCCTATTCCCTATAGTCCATTGTATTGGTTGATCAAGCGTGACTAGTGGGATTCCAGCATTGGTTCTTTTTAGTTCCGCTTGATTAAGCAAACAGTAGTATAAAAGAAAGTTAGGTAGATTTTAATTTTAGTTTTAATCATCTCCTGATGATGCTAACATGGTTAGCGAAACGCGCATCGAGTGCTAACATTCTGTTTCGGTATTGTGGATAAAGCTCAGTTTTAGTAATAATATGAAGCTTTGTAACGTCAAAAGGATTTTTTGGGGAATATCAAAAATTGTAACCTTCATTTTACACACGTTTTTGGCAGTCAGTATACTTTAACATCCGTTTTTATCAAAAACGCTGCGTCCTAGCGAAACAAACTAAAGGGCACTTTTTTGTGAAAAAAAAATTCAAATTTTCAAAATTTGATGAATACATTTATAAAAAGTTAGCCCAAGAAAAAAGTTAATTTTTAAATTCACCCCCTAAAATGTTCACACCTGACCAGTGATGTAAAATTACCGTAATTTATATTTATGGTAATTTACGCTGGTAATTTACGAGTGTTAATTACCAAAATTAATTACCGTGGTAATAAATTTGTGTCGTAAATTACTGTAGTAAATAACCGTAATATATTTTTGGTAAATAACAATAAATTACAGTAAACTGCAAGTAAATTAATAGCGATTTCCATTCGTAAATTAATGTAAAATGTGTATATAACTGTCTTTTGGAAACGTCCAAATAAAAATTGCTATTTTTCCAAAGAAGAATGTACATGTACATGTTTAAAAAAATAACTTGTCATAATCATGTAATTACCCCTTGGGAATGAAATTACGGTGTGTGTAAGTATCGGTGTAGGACAAAGAGTTGTTTCATTTGTTTGTGAATAAAACATTGTTTTTTTCCTTAAATATTATTTAATTTTAAAACGAAAGCAACACGGAACAAAATGAATGGCAATGAATGACAGCCGACAGTAAATCCCCGGTTCGGCTAATAACCGGCAGCCTGCAGTAAATCCCCGAACGCATATTGTTCATATTGCTGACAAACATGCTATAGGGTGATCCCCTATAATGTCGCCCCCTTTTATCTTATTTATTTTTAGTGTCCCAAAAAAATTAAAAGTATGGTTATGTAGGTAATGAAAAATGCTTTATTTCTGCGTATAAAAAATATTGGAAAATGATCAGTATACAGGGAAAAACAAAAAGGTATTTTTTTTCATTGGATCACCCTATATATGAATTTACTTTTCGATTCCTCGTAAAATTCTAAGCATAATTTATGTATGATGTTATACCTCTAAAGCCAGTAGTTTCACAGCTATAAACGGTTGAAAGTCGATACTTAGGCTACTTTTCTCCTTGGTAGCAAGAAGGCCATTAAAAATGGAGTAAAATGGAATTCACATTCCTATCTTAACTTTTCAAGAGTTATCTGATGGTGCTAACAGATGGTACCTAACGAGGTACCGATTTGGTACCCATGGTACCGCCTGCCAGTTCCTTTCAGTTCCTGAAAAGGAAGATAGGAATGTGAAATTCATTTTACTCCCTCTCTAGTGATCTTCTTGCTACCAACGTGAAAATTAGCCAAAGTACCTGTTTTCAACTGTTTATAGCTGTAAAACTACTAACTCTAGAGGTATAACATCATACATAAAATATGCTTAGAATTTTACGAGGATTCAAAAAATAAATTCAAATACAGTGTGTCCAAAAAAGTATGCAACATATGGAAAACTTCTTTATTATTGGATTCTCAGAAAATTTTATTCCTCATAAAAGTTGGTGCTTGCCTTAAAACAGTAAACGAGTAGCTCAAATTTTACGTATACTGCTTTTAGTGCGGACGCAAATGTCATTTTTCCGAAATCGCGTCAAGAGTAAAGTACCTTAATTTATAAAGATACAGCAAAATCTTATAAGGAAAAGTTCTTCCAAATTAAAAAGATAATCTAAATATGAAATTTGAGTTAAGTACATCAATTTTTAATTTCCCTTTTTTTTCTCGATTTTTTTCTCAAACGTTACGCTATCGGTGAATGCTTTATTCTTTTGTTGTTAGTATACTTACCAAGCAACTTCAAAATTTATTTAAAGTAGACATTAGTTACATAGTTGCATAATGTCACATTTTTTACAGAGATAAAAGCCAGTTTAAGTATCAGTGTGTTGCAAACACATTTAAACAATTTTGATCCAAAATAATTGTCCACAATAATTATTACAAAATACAATTGGAATGACTGACTCAATAATAATTAATTTCATATGTCAGAGCGAAGTAAAATTATTGCTATTTATTTGTTTTTATTCCAAATGCATGGCCTACTCTTCAAGACCAAATATTTTATATGGCTTTTTCGGATACTTGGGCATATTTTACTCATCGGGTGCAAAAGATAAATAAATTATTAGTTGTCTTACATGAAATGAATAGAGTTGGGTCTATTCATGATTTTGAGTGGAAAACATTTTGAATCAAAAGTGTTTAAATGTGTTTGCAATACACTGATACCTAAACTGGCTATTATCTCTGGAAAAACTGCAACATTATGCAACTATGTAACTAATTTCTATCTTAAATAAATTTTGAAGTTACTTGGCAAGTATACTAATAACAAAAGAACAAAACATTCTCCAGTGGCGTAACGTTTAAGAAAAAATCGAGAAAAAAACAAGAATTAAAAGTTGATGCACTTAACTCAAATTTTATATTTAAATTACATTTTTAAACTTTTCCTTATAAGATTTTGCTGTATCTTCATAAATTAAGGTATTCTACTCTTGACGCGATTCCGGAAAAATGACTTTTGCGCAGCAGTACGGAAAAATTGAAATACTCATTTTCTGTTTTAGGGCAAGCACCAAGTTTTGACAAGAATAAAATTTCCTGAGAAACCAATAATAAAAATCTTTCCCATATGTTGCATACTTTATTGGACACACTGTATAGGATGATCCATTGAAAACTTTTTGTTTTTCCCTGTATACTGATCATTTTTCCAATATTTTTTTTACACGCAGAAAAAAGGTATTTTTCAGTACCTACATAACTATACTTAAAAATTTTTCGGGACACTTAAAATAAAAAAGTTAAAGGGGGGCGACATTATAGGGGATCACCCCTTACATTACAATAAAATACAGTAAATTACGGTAAATAACGTTAATTATTTAGCACGAAAACCAGTAATTTTCCATGTAAATTATCAGTAAATTACGGTAATCAATTTCTGGTAATTTACGGTAAATTACAGTAAATTACCACGGTAATTTATCGCTAATTTACCAGTTCACATCACTGCACCTGACTAAAGTTTTTTATTCTTAATTCCATTTTGAAATTCAGAATATTAAAGTTAGTAGAATCCCAAAATTTTAAAACTCTATTTTACACCGTTTCGGAAATAACTAAAGAAAACCATATTCAGGGGTCCATTTTTAAGAGGCTCTAGCTCCTTTCCCGATATATACGTTTATAAGAAAAATTTTAGTTATTTTTGACCGATAAATACATGGTTGATGTTTAATCCACTAATTTCGCGACACCCTGTATACCGTTAAATTTTAAGAGTTTTCAAAATATTTTTTTTCATATAATACAGAATGTTTGAAAATGACATCACTTTGTATAGCTACGCTACAACTGTTAATAAATGTAAAAAATAAGAATAAAAAGCGTTGAGTTTGACAATAAAAGTGACATAAATCGGTACCTAGTTTTTACGTGTACATACTTAAAAATCCCTATCACTTGTATACCTACCTACATTAGAGGTAAGTATTTTTATATCAAAACAACAATTTAGAAACTAACATGAAATATATTAAAATATTAGTAGGTACCTATTTAAGTTAACTATTATTATCCAAACAACTGTTGCAAACAAAAAATGTAAATTATTTAAGAAGTTTATGCATAATATCACATCTACACTAAGAACTGATACACGAAAGACACTTATTAGATGTTTCATTTAACTTAACATTCCGAAGTGTGCTATTGACGAAATAAAACAGTAAATTATTTAATTACTTTTTATGTGCTCAATCCGAGACCGAGACCAAACCGAGATAAGACCGAGATGGAGACCAAGGTAGTCTCGGTCTCGAGCTTCGAGACCGAGACTAATTTTTTTCTTCGAGACCAAGACCGAGACTTGCCAGGTCTCGGTCTCGCGAATCCCTATTAATATGTTACTACATCAAACTGCTCCTTTAAAACCATACATCCCAAGTAGTCGAAATCTTGACGTCGATGTCAAAACTAAGAATTTATGGCACTTCAAAATTCGAGGTGGGGGCTGAGGGCCAAGAATTATTACCCAAACCTTTAATTAAAATGATATAGCCTCTTTGCTGAAAATATTAATTTTTTGCTACTGCGCATCCCATTTTGTGTAAGTGATAGATGACAGATATCAAAGCTGACATATGATATAACCTACGAAATAGAGTAGCCCACGTGGATAAAAATAACAAATGAGAGTAGTCGTGTGTCAAAATTTACAGATGACAAGTACGACGCCCTAAGAATGACGTTGACCACTTCGGAGGGGAATTACTTCCAATATGTATATTTGAATATCTATATCGATATCGATACATCACTAATGTGATATCGATCGTTACATTGTCTGTAGAGATGGCAATAAAAATGTAATAATCGATTAATCGATCATTTGATTAATCGAATAATACTAATCGATTTTCGATTAAAATCGATAGAAAATAATCGATTAATTGATCATTCGATTAATCGGATATTGATACTTAATTTTTTAAAATACTATACACAAAACTGATTAAATTTTAATAGGCACATAATTAATGGATAATGGATAAAAGAAAATAAATGGATAAAAAATGGGAACATTTATTAATATTATTTATTACAGCCTAACCTAACTAACATTACATTTACTAATAATTATAAAATTATTATTTTTTTGCCCACGGGTTCAAAAACAGAAGTTAAGAGTGTTAAGACAGTCTCTTTGTAATGAACCTATTCCTCTTCTCCGTAGCCGTTGCCCCAGCCTTTGAGAACTATCTCTCAGATGGTTGTAATACTGTTTACAACGTTGGACTTGGAGCTAGCCCTAGCACTACACCTAATGAGCCCAATGTATTATTTCACTTCACGCATGACCCTCCGCTCGCTACGGGGGCTCAAAGAACAGGAACTAACCAAAACTAACCCAAGGCACGCCCAAAAGGAAGAAAAAATACCTTTTACAAATATAACCTTAAAAAAAATTAAAAGACCGATATGAATTGAACCTCGGGCCGCAGCAAGGTTAACCACTAAACCACCCAGACAATTCATTGCACCGTAAAGACATCGGTAAACTGAAGGCTGATTCGGTGCCGTGCTAGATCTAGCTCTAAATCGTTTATATTACGTTTTTGAATTCGAATCCACCATCAATCGATCGAGACCGTTCCATTCATTACCAACGTAATAAGCACAACAGAACATGTAGCGTCTTCCGACATTGGCCTGTTTTGAACTTTTCTGTTCGGTTCCACGACGCGACCTGACATTGGTCGAATCGGTAGAATTACCCAGGTCTTCGCGGTATACTGAATTGCTTCCAACGGTCTGGTAGCTGAGTGGTTAGATAGTGGGTTTATGATGCGAAGATTGCTGGTTCGATCCCCGTCAGTGCCGAACTTTGTTTTTGATTCTTTTTAAGGTTATGTTTGTAAAATGCTTTTTTTTATTAATTTTGGGGCAGTCTGGGTTAGTTTTATCTGGTTGCGCCCCAGATCGAGCGAAGAGAGCGGAGGGCCATGCGAAATAACTTAATTATTGCCGACATTCGGCAAAGGTCGCCGAAGGTCACCAGACAAGTTCAAGACAGGCCGCTGTCTGAAGACGCTAGTAACAGTAGTAACCATCGTCTAAGGTAGTAACAGAGTACAGAAACAGACTTATTCGGATCTCTTCGATTCCAATCGCGAAGTAGCAGTAGTAATGTAAATCAAATTAAATTTCCTACGATTAGTTGATATAAAAGATAACTAAAAAGAAGTTTCGATTAATATGAAATTAATCCATTAATTACTGATTAATTGAAATAAAAAAATATCATATGATTAACCGATTAATCGAAACAAATTAATCGATTATTCATTCATTTGATTAAATCGCTGCCATCTCTAATTGTCTGGCACAATTGACGGAATACCTAATGCAATGATACAATATAAAATTAGTTATGCTTATTTGGATAAAAATACTAGACTCTAGGGACAGCACCGAACCTCCTTCATTCCGTACATACGGCCGTCCCTCCCTGCCTGCCTCTCCCTTCCTTCCTTACGTTGCTGGGCCTGTTTTACCAATAGGCCCATTAGGCCCGAGCCTAGGTCCCAATGACAAGTGGCGCCCAAATGTGCAACATAAAAAAACTACATGATTATAAGAATATTTTTTAAAATATACATTTTCTCCATAAAAAATCAGGATACTGTTTCGCCATCTTTATAATCTGAATTCCAAAACAAAACTAATCTTTATTAAACAAAAATAACAACTCGACAAAACGTAGGCTGATAAAAAAACATTTTATTAAAAATATACCAGCACAAATTACAGACAAAGTAAGTGGGTATGCGAAACAATTTTGACAGTAAAAAAAAATAGGCACTTACAAAGTTCAGCATTTTAAGTAAACGGCGAAAAAATTAGTAGTTAGTGTATATTCCCAAATCTGGCTGTTGGCTGTGTTTACTCTTATGTATCCAAAATTTTTCCGAAGAAAAGTGTTAACGTCAACCTCAGTGTATTTCTGTTATTTTAAATGTTATTTTATTTTTACTAATTTATGCTTTGGTTTAATAATTTTTAAAAAATCTTATATTGTGTTTCTTTTCTAGTTTTTCTAAAATCTGTTATTTTTTATTAAAATTAATGCAAATTTATACTTAATTTAAACCTGAATAAAAACTACATTATAATTAATGTTTTCAGTTCAAAATGAAAAAAAATCAAGTGGGAGCCAAAGTCATATTGGGGCCTGAAAATTTGCTATATAGGGCCTAGCGCCCAACTCCTTGGAAAATAGGTCCTGATACGTTGACAGTGATAAATTCACTTTTCGCATGGCCCTTCGCTCGCTTTGCTCGCTACGGGGGCTCAAGGAAAGCAAAGTAACCAGGTTCTAACCCAAACTAAGCCAAGACATACCCAAAATCAAGAAAAAACTGTTTAGAAATATAACTCAAAAAAACCGATGGGGTTTGAACCCTGGCGGACGCAGGCTGCCGAAGTGATGGCTAACCATGCAGACCTCTAGACCATCAGAGGACATACAAACGACTAGTTGCATCGCGAAGCGAAGCATGCAAGGAAGGAAGAAAAGAGGAAGGCAGCTAGAAATGAAGGGGTGGGATGGTTTCGAGGGCTGTCGCAGCCTGTCGCTAGAGTCTAATGATAAAAATGAATTTCTGCTCGTAGTTGCCCAGATCTGGTTGTAATATGTATAAGATTGTTACTCTGCTGAAGGCAATACTACTTTACATACCTAAATGGTGTAGAAAGAAAAACACAACCTTTACTTTTAAATCATTGGTTCTGTTAAAGATAACGAATCGATATCACATCGAATATAAAGCTCAGCGGATTGACAGTAATTGAAATGCGCTATTGACACATTCATTATCAAGGCGGCGTTGCCGTATTTAATTATAATTTTGAAATATGTTACACGTCCCTTTTTTAAAGTCATTAATTAACAAATATTATTAAAACAAGAACTGAATGTTTATAAAAGTCTTTTAGATCGAACTACCAACAATCTGCCACTTCGAGTAATATTAGAAAGTCTGCTAATCTCATTTCAATCGGTATTCTTATCTTGATAAACTTTTCTGGGTGTCATCGAGTTGGATATCTGAGGGCACATTAGATGCTTTCTGAAAACTAATTCCTGACTTTGGTTGCAATTCTGGCTTTGTCCGACATTATCTGATTGTTTTGGAACAAAGTCTGGAATCTCCTGGAGAATTTCTTGGTGACCGTAGAGACTTTCTGTTATATTTATACTCTACATCATGAACAGTGATAATATAGGTAATCATTATTTCAGATTTACCAATATCTCTCTCTCTCTCTCTCTCTATCCCTCTCTCTCTCTCTCTTTCTCTCTCCCTTTCCGGGACTGGTGCTAGGTCCGTTCCGACCAGTCTCATCTTGATATACTCTATCTCTCGCACTCACCCGTAAGCTACCTACCACCGTTTCTTACCTTTCCTACCGCCACCACGGAGGCGTAAAATCGTCATAGCGAAGTACTATCAGAAAGCAGTGACGCATTCGCACAGTCACTGTTTCATGTTTCCGCGGACCTTTTCCTCATTAAGTGCGAGTATTACTAGCCGCCTGTACCGTGGCATGAGAAGATTTTTACCGTCTTTGGACCATTATAGAAGGCGCGATCCGGGTGACTGGACTCGCATATACCGTAATCTAATTAGCTTTGTCATTGCTGATGTACCGTTTAAAGTAATATTTAATATTTAACAATAAATCTGGTATGGAATGCTCGCAAAATGCCGCTTGTTCTAAATGCGGACACAGCTTTCCGACACAAAACGTGCACCGCTGCCAAATTCATTGTGGTCCGTATACGCGCGTTACGCGGAGCATTTGAAGCAGCTGTATTTTAACAGAGGTTCGCGATCGACTGACGTAAATGTACTGATATTTTACGACCGTCGGGCGGAGGTCGCAACGTTGCAACAGTAAACGAGCATGTACCTTGTGAGAGATCTGGTGCATAGTCGCGCTTGCGGGTTTAGGTTATCGTTTTGTTTTAACATTGAAAATGTTTCTGTTTTTCTAAATCGGGCATCAAATCGTGAAAAAGTGCATGCTACATTTGCCACACATAACGTCGTACCAGTGGCGGACATATCACCGGGCAGTTCGGTGCGCCACCCTGGGGCCCAAGGTTCAGAAGGGCCCCACGATGCCGCGGATTATAAAGTATTTTTGTATCGAAGTAAGTAAAATGGTAAAACATCAAATATGCAAACCAAAAATAATGAAATAATAATTAAGCTACATTCAATAAAGTCACATTATAGATACCTATACGTATCTACTAACATAAACCTAACTACTCCGAATAGACGCTCAGTTAAACGGTATAAAAACGTATTGTATTTGGACTCTCGCTTGCCCAAGCGAGCGTCCAAAGCTCGATTTCGGCTCGCTTACTTTTGCTACTCGGTATGAGATGGCGCGCAATGCGACGGTAAAATCATGCATTATTGCCGGTTGTCTTAAAACAAATGTGAGTTTGAGGAATATTTATGATTTAATGCGTTTCATCATAAACCTAACTATGGTTGGGCTTATGGTTTTATAACGAAAACGTTTGATTTAGAAAATAAAATATATCTCTTTGACGTATGTAATAATTATTATGAACATATAAAACATTCATTATTTAAATACAAAACCGATTTTTAAAAGACGTATAATAATACGTCTGTAAGTAGGTAGGTACCCATTAAACTAATCTAGGCGAAATAAAATGGGATTATTTAGTAAATTATTATCAAAATGTAACGATAGAAAATATCAAATAATACATGTTTAAAAAAAAGGTTTTTTTAAACATGAATATATGAAGTAGGATATACATCAATATGTAATAGTTGGTTGACACGAAATTGAATTGTAAGTATGTAGGTAAGTATAATAATGCAATTAAAAAAATCACTAAATAGACGAAAATGTATGACTTTTGCCTTATCGTCGTCAACATCTCTATCAGATCTTCATTTATTCTTTCGTTGAATCCTAACTAAAAAAAATTTTTAATAATACCGCATTTCAAGGCAAAAATTAAATATTTTTACCTGAATTATGGAAATATAAATTATTCCCTGCATGTCTCTAAAATATCATACGGTTTTTTAAAAATTGGATTTTTAAGGTGGACTGAAAAATAAGCAATTTTTTAAATTCCGCATTTCAAGAGGAAAATTTTGTATTTTTTACTTATTGAGGCATTACAGATTACTCGTTAAATTCTCAGAATATGTAAAACAAAGTGTAGGTATGAGTCCTGAGGTAAGCGGCGCATTGTAACAAGAGCGTAAACCCTGAAGTAAAAAAAACAAGATTGCTCTAAAAAAAGAAAATAAACATTAAATTAAATCACACCGATCAATTTATTACATTTTACAATTAATATAATAAAAGAGCTTGTCCTGGGATTTAGCTGTGTTAATTTATTTTATGAAATACATAAAAAAGATTGTTAGAATTATTTTTGTCAAGATCAATTTCCAGGTCTGGTATTATTTAATTTAGTTTCATTTTTTTTTGTTTTTAGATCATATAAATAAAAACTTGTTTTTAAACAATTTTTTACTAAACTACGGGACATAATAATATGGATATTTTTTTTCAAACATTAATTACGTCATAAGTTTTGAACGAAAAAAGATATCGAGATGCGGTTTGAATTATGTTGTAGAAAATTTTATTGAGAAAAAGATACTTTATCGGAAATATTTCATTTTGGTAGGAACTGTATTATACAGAGGTTGGAATAAGACACTGCAAAAAATTCGATAATTCAATCGGACCGAGAATTTTTATTTGTGAATCGAACTTTTTGTTTTATGCATCAGTTTAATTGCCTAGTTAATTAAAAAAAAACAAGTTTGTCAGATTTTTGACATGTCATGTTTTTCGAGATACAATTGTTTGTTTTTATTTTGGCCAATTAATTTATTATTAATATCTCCGCCCTGACCTATTACTCAGATATTTTTAGTCTTTTTTGGACACTAATATAAGACAAGCGATGGCAAATTTTATTACATTTTGTGGAATTTGAAAGAAAAAAAAATAAAAACAACTTGCTTATTGCAAGAGCCAGGAACATATAATAAAAAGGTATTTTTTTTTTCTCGAAAGCGAGATCAGATAGGAACAAAATTAGAGCAGCAAAAAAGTTGTATTTTTAGTTGCTTCATTTAATAAAAATTACAAAAAAAGTTAGTGGCGTACATTTCTCGAACAAAAATAATTGAAAAGATGCCCCCGGGGCATAATAAATTTAATAATTTTATTCTAGTTATGGCTAAAATAGACTTTTATCACCAAAAACAGCCCTGCCAAATTTCAAAAAAGTCCTTTTAAAAATATTTCATAATATTTATAAAAAACCTTTTTTTTAACACCCCATGTTTAGATGAACTTTCTTTCATGAAATTACTTTAGGAATGCGCCCTTAAATTTAATAAGTTGAGAGTGAAAGCTGTGTGCATGTACGAAATATACTATTTGAAACACTCTTTGTATTCCATACATAAAATTTTAATCCAAAAGGACCTCTAAATTAGCGTAACAGAGCGCTTTCGGCCGGTGCCATCATCAGTGTTACCTGGAAAGTGAGTACAAGAACCACCCATTAGTGGAGAACAGTGAATGCTGTCCAATTTTGGGTTAAGAAATTAACATTTGCAATAGGCATTGTTATGTACATTATGGCATGAATAAAATTGTATTTTGAGTTTTAAAATTGAATTTTGAATTCTGAATTTGTTAAGATATAAAAGATGTTAATTAAAAATTGTAAATTAAGCGTGATGAGTTTTTGTGTGATTTTTTTTTTGTTGTTCAATTTTTAGTTGCTCGTCATTATCGTTTTCACAATTTGCCTAGCGAGCTTTTAGAAAACTCGTTACAAATTGGATCGAATAGCATTTTCGAAACATATCTACAGTGGGATTTATATTCCATCCACCATGTTGCCTAATAGTCGAAAAGAAATTTTCCAGGAAGTCCTGATTTAATCTGTCGATTTTTTTTTGGATTTCTCCGATTCAAATAAGGCATGTATTGCATTGATGGTTTGAATCATACCATCAAAACAAGGCGGCTTTTCTGCCTTCGAGTTTTTTAATTTTGAAAAATATCTAAGCCTTTTTTAAAAGTTTGGAATATTATGGTATTTTTGTCTGACAAAGCACAACCGTAAGGATTTTTTGAATAGACCCGTTTACTATTTAAAGAATCAAATAAATGATTCATATCTTCCAAAAAATTAGAAGTATGAATTCCATCCGCATGGATTTGCTTGAAATTGCCATTTTAACCATGTATCACAAGTTGCCATTTTTTCTCAAAATGGCGGCGTAGAGAGCATTTATCCCAAATTCAATATGGGTGCATTTTGACATCATCATTGGAGTTTTTGTCAAACTGTCCGTTGATATAGAAGACAAGATAGGTTTTCATGCAGATTTTTCTCACTGTTGGAAATTATAGATAATTGTTATAAAATTGAAGCATTTTCAGTTTTTCTTTAAAACGTCAAAATTTACGAAATTTTTTCTCGAAATTTTGAATAGAAACCTGAATATATTTTACCACATTTGGATAGAGTTTCAAATTCCCTTTTGAGCGATGTATCACAAGTGGCCATTCTTTTTAAATATGGCGTTGTAGATAGCATAATTCAATATGGCGGCGCGACGCCATATTGAATTATGCCCTCTACAACGTCATCCTTAAAAAGAATGGCCACAGCACTTGTGATACATCGTTCAAAAGGGAATTTCGAGCTCTATCTAATTGTTTAAAAATATGTATAGGGTTCTATTCAAAATTTCGAGAAAAATTTACATACATTTTGACACTTTAAGGAAATACTAAAAATGCTTCAATTTTATAACAATTATTTAGAATTTCCAACAGTGAGAAAAATCTGTAAGAAAACCTATCTTGTCTCCGATATCAACGGACATTTTGACAAAACATCTATTGGTGATGTCAAAATGCCGCCATATTGAATTTGGAATAAATGCCCTCTACGGCTCCATTTTGAAAAAAAATTACAACTTGTGATACATCGCTGAAAAGGGAATTTCAAGCTCTATTCAAATATGTAAAAATATTTGCAGGGTTGTATTTGAAATTCTTGTCTCATGCTCACTTCCGGTCAATCCGGAAGTGATATTCATTTGTTTTTTAGTGGAAAATCTGAGCTTTCATAAACCATATATTCAGCCAAAATTTCAAATTTCTCCTTAAAAAACCATTTGAATGGTGCGCTGTTAAACGATTTCGTTGACACCCGGTATAGATGTCAACTTTAAAAAAAAATTATTAGACACTTCTGGATTTCTCCTGCGTCGAATTGCTACTAAAAGTCGCAGGAGAAATCCAGAGTTATTTCATCAGTAGCCTGTGGAAGTTTTCGTCAGTAGCCTGTGGAGGTTTTCTGGCAAAAGTATTATTAGACAAGCAGTGGTACGCCACTGACTTTTCTTAAAATAAAAAATATATATATTTTTGAAATCCTTATTTCTTAAGGAAAAGATTTGATCACTTGATTTTTTTTAGTCCGACACACGGTTTTCACCTAAAAAAATAAAATCTAATTCTCTACATTGTGATATTGTCGTTAACGTAATTGTTATGACCATGCAAAGAAACGATTATTGATTTTTTTTAAGCAAGCCTTGCATCGGACTTAAAAACACCAACTGATCAAACTTGTTTAGAAATGTATGCGGATTTCAAAAATGATTTTTATTTTAAGATAAAGGTGCGTACCATTTTTTTCTTCAAAAAAATTCAATGCAAAACTGGTATGGACGCCACTGAAAAAAAAAACTGTCTGTACAACAGAAAATACATCTTGATGCCTAAAAGACGTGTACCCAATTTCATAACGATATCTACAATAGTATCGCACTTATTATATAAAAAAAAACTTTTTTTTTTAACTTTACCTCCCTTTGTATCTAAAAGTTAAGTTGTTTAGGGCATAAGAAGTTTTTTTCTTAAAATGTGTCCAAGAATCAACCTTTTAAATATTAGCATGTCATTAACGCACACCCTGTATAGTAATGGGCAGGTGCGGCTCGTAGGTATACAGTGCGCGTCTCTAACTTTGGAATAAATTGAGTAAAGCAGGCCGCACATTATCGCGGAACGGAATGGATAGGAATGGAATGGAACGGAACGAAAATTTTATAAAGCATGTAAATAAGTTAGGGTCCGCACACTAACGCGAATCGGAAGAGCGCGGATAGGATCGGAACGGAATGGAATCGCTGGGATTGCTCTGCGAGCGAATTTTTCCGTGGTTCCGCGGCAACAAACACAAAGTTATCAAGCTAGCCTAAAATAAACCACTCATATACAAATATTTTCCGCGGACTTCCGCACTAATGTGCGGATATTCAGAATTTCCATTCCATTTCGTTCCGTTCCATTCCATTCCGATCCATTCCGTTCCGGGGTAATATATATTTTTTTCGATAACTAAACTATGCTAGCATACGTCGATTACTATGTGCCGAACTGAAACTTTATTATGCCCTTTAAAAGAATAATAAAAACGGACTTTCATTTAAAAAATAGTCGATGACGTCATATCTCAAATTTGAGACACCCGTATGAAACGGCCTGAGGTATTATGCCCACTATTATAGGTTTCGATAAAGTTCTTGATTAATCCTCAGTTTTATTCCTCCAGATTAACGTCAAGGTTCATTGAAAGTTTTATCCTTACCACTATTTAAAATCCATTTTTTGCAAAGTTCGTCGTTCTTTAGGGAAATTCGAATAATTTAATCCCGTGATTTAATCGATTATTATTGCAGTTATAAAAACAACAGGTGATGCCTGACATGTTGAAAACAATAATAATATCAAAATATTATAGTCAAAAATAGGAGAATAATAATTAATGTCGTATGAATTGTGAGAGCTCCGCAAACACTTGATTCTGCCATAAACCTAACTTGCTGCAATTGCGATTATTTGGAAAATTTAGCTACGTGCGCCGTGCAGGGCGCCGCGCGGTTTTTGCTGGAGGATCGAGCAAGCACGTAGGTCTTACCTTAGTTCATATGCATCGTGCCGGACCGGCCGCCGTTTTCCGCGAAAGTCTTTGATGAATATTCGCAAGATGAAAGAGAGCGTTTTTATACGTTTTAACGAAATAAGGGTGATAATTGTATTGCTGAATATTAGTTATTTAATGTTTTTATTGTTCCGGATCCGGGGGTCAAATTTGATAGGTATCTACCTATCTACCTATACTATACATTATTTTAGATTTCATATATTGTAGTGTAGTAGTAGCATAAACCTAACTACGCCGAATAGTTAGGTTTATGGTAGTAGGTACAAGATTTTTAATAATTTTACACATCATTAATATAATTATATTAAAGGACATGTTATGTTAAGTTCCTATAATAGGTAGGTACGCCTAAATAACTAAAAAAAGTATGTCTATACCTATTATCATACCTATATAGGTACGTACTAACAATAATAACAATACCTAGGTAATTACTAATTGTTACTAAAGAGTAAAAAACCACAAACTGTAAATAAAAAACTCCGGTCCTGCAACATTTAAAATCATAGGTAAATAACCGAAATAAAATAGAAGCCTCTTTTTATATTTAATTATTATACATAATCTATTTTAAGTACATTTAAATTTGGCAACAGCGCTAGCGACCCGAGTTCTGAAAGGCGTTTGGCCGTTGTTTGGCAAGCGACGAAATGCGATAAAATTTAATTCGTAATAATGGTGGCGCCATCTCTCGATACAATTGTAGCATTTTTCTATGGGCTATGCCCACTGAGCGTCTATTCGGAGTAGTTAGGTTTATGCTACTAATGAAATATATCGACCATACCGCCCATGCCTAATATTCGTTGAAAGCCTGAGAGCGTTTAATTTGGCAACTCCCAGACCCAGTCACCGAACATTAACTACTGTGATTCACACTATTCCCAGTAGGCCGCATTGTTTTTATTTACTTTAGAGCAAATTATCAAATACTTGATACTTGAATAGTTTGTCTGCATGATTAAATAATATTAGTAAGTGGAGTGCTAAGACTTATACCATAGCCTAAAGTAGTTTTCTTTAGGCTATGCTTATACTGTAGCTGCTTCAGGCAGGAGATATAAAAAAAGGTATCGTCGTAAGTACCTACTTGTTAAGAATATTAATATTTTTACATATTGTTTTATCTTTTGTCTCAGCCTAAAGACTCTAACGAATTGTATTTCTAAGAAAATGAATTGAATGTATCTATATTTCTCAATTACTTACTAATTACTTTACTTTGATAAAGACGATATTATAATTATATAGTGGATGGTATACAGTAAGTTAAATCGTTGGCCCTCCCCCCGCGGCAAATATTGTGGGGCCCTCTTTTCATAAATTGGCTAAGACAAGAGCCTAATAATAATAATAATAAACTATTTTTGTTATAAAATATCGCAGCGAAGTTAGATTTAACAGATCCAATAGATAATTTTGCTAACGCCAGAAAAGGACCATTCTAGATTTTAGTTTGTTATTAGTTTTTATATTTTGTTTAATAAGTTTTTATTTCATTACTTTTTATGTGGTACGGAAAATACCATTCTAGATATTAGTAATACAATATCGCAGGGAAGTTAGATTTAAAAGATCTAATAGATAGTGTTCCTAATGTTAAAGCCAGAAAAAGATAATTCTAGATTTCCGTTTGATATTAGTTTTTATATTTTATTTAAAGTGTTTTTATTTTATTATTTTTTATGTGACACGGAAAATACGAATCTAGATATTAGTAATACAATATTGCAACGAAGTTAGATTTAACAGATCTAATAGATAATTTTGCCAATCCCAGTTTATTATTAGTTTTAATATTTTGTTTAAAGTGTTTTTATTTTCTGGCTTTTTATGTGGATATGCAAAATACCAACCTACAATTTTTGGTATTAACTAGCTTTCGTCCTAAATAAAAATTTATTTTATTTTCTTACTTTTCATGGGATACGAAAAATATTAGTTCTTTATTAGTTTTCATCCTGAATAAAATTCTTACTTTTTATATGATACTCATATATCATGTATTACCTATGAGAAATGCCTTAACTTAGTTTTAAAATATACAAGGGGTAGAGGCCCATAAATATCTTTTGCCCTGAGGTCCACGCGTCCCTAGATCCGCCGCTGCGTCGTACGCGTGAGAGATCGTGTTAGCTTGTTTATTTAAACTTAAATTGATTATAACGTATCGGAATCTTATGACTAAAATAAATTGGAACTAACTGGAAGTAACCGAAAGATGATTGAATGACTATCCAAAAATAACTAAAAGCACCAAAACGGGCTAAAACATATCGAAATAGATTAAAGTTAAAGCTTTCCCAAATTAACCGAATTTAGGTGACTAACCAAAAGCATTAAAAATGATTATAACATATCGGAAGGTGATTGAATGTCTAATCAAAACTAACCAACAGTAACTAAGAGCACCAAAACGGGTAAAACATATCGAAATAGATTAAAAATATTGAAGTAAGTTAAAACTAACCCAAATTAACCGAATTTTGGCGACTAACTAAAACTAACCAAAACATTAACGTACCAGAATCGGTTCAAATGACCAAGATATATTAAAACTAACTGAACTTTACTGAGACTTGACTGAACAACTAACCAATAGTAACTAAAAGCATCAAAACAGGCTAAAACGTATCGAAATAAAATATTGAAGTAAGTTAAAACTAACATAAATTAACCGAATTTTGGTGACTAAGCAAAAACCCTAAAATTGGTTATAGTGTAACGGAACTGGTCCAAATGATTAAACTAAATTAAAATTAACTGAAATTAACCGAAAGTTGATTGAACGACTAACCAAAATGGACCAAAAGTAACCAAAGGCATCAAAAGGGGCTAAAACAAGTTGAAACTAACAATTAACCGAATTTTGGCGACTAACTAAAGTTAACCAAAAACATCAAAATTGGATATGACGTATAGGATCCGGTTCAAATGACTAAAATAAATTAAAGCTAACTAAACGTAATCAAAAGATGTTTAACCAAAACTAATCAAGAGTAACCAAAAAGGGCTAAGACGTATCGGAACAGATTAAGAATAAAATAAGTAACTAACCCAAATTAACCGAATTTTTGCGACAACCTAAATTATTAACCAAAAACGTTTAAATTGTTTTAACGTATCGGAACCGGTTCAAATGACTCAAATAAATTCGATCTTACTAAAAGTAACCGAAAAATCATTGAATAACCAACCAAAGCTAACCAAAAGTAACTAAAAGCACCAAAACGGGCTAAAACGTATCGAAAAAAATTAAAAATATTGAAGTAAGTTGAAAATAATTCAAATTAACCTTATATTGGTGACTAACCAAAAAACACTAAAATTGGTTATAACGTTTTGGAACCGGTTCAAATGACTAAAATAAATTAAAACTAACTGAAATTAGCTGAAAGTTGAGTGAACGAGTAACCAAAAGTAACCAAAAGCACCAAAATGGACTAAAACATATCAGAACAGATTAAAAATATTAAGGTAAGGTGAAACGAACTTGAATTAACCGAATTTTGCCGACTAACTAAAATTAACCATAACGTATCGGAACCGGTTCAAATACTAAAATAACTTAAAACTAACTAAAGCTAACCGAAAGCTGATTGAATGACTAACCAAAACTAATCACAAGTAAACAAAAGCACCAAAACGGGCTAAATCGTATCGGAACAGATCGCAAAAATTAAAGTAAGTCAAAATTAACCAAAACGAACCGAATTTTTGCGGCTAACCAAAACTAACCAAAAAGATTAAATTTGATTATAACATATCGGAGTCGAGACACTGATGTGTAAACATATCCTATAACGACATCGGTTGTAAAAAAATGACAGCAGCACGTTGTGTTCCCATTAAGCGATTACCCATCCACGTACTAACCCCGCCCGACGTTGCTTAACTTCAGTGATCGTACCAGAACTGGCATTTTCAACATGCTATGGCCGTTGCCTGTACGTTTTAGCTTGGCCATAGAATAAAAATTTGGTTTAATATCCAAGTTTAAAATAATAAAAAATCAACGCGGACGAAGCCCCGGGTAAATGCTAAAAGTGTCCTATGTTCTTTACTATACTCTTGAAAACATCTGTACAAAATTTCATGAAGATCGGAACAGTTTATGCGTGAAAGCGTAAGAAAAAAACAAACGAACACATTCGCATCTATATTAGTTAGGATTATTTAATACTACTTACTCTCAGCTTCGGAGTGGATTAATTCACTGCACAAATTCGACACGATAATCTAATGCCATCAGGAATAACATCAACATATGGACACAGCTTATTTACCTAGTAATCTTGGGCCAACATCCTTAGATTAGGGAAAGTCAATAACCAAATTTTGCAAATTTTAGATGAGGGCTATGACTCAATATTGTTTTAAACGTCTGGGCATCTGAATAATACTTTCGTTTAATTTAAAATAATAATATGCTCTTTTATCATCTAAAATCCGTTTAAAAACGATTTTAAATGACAAAATTGTAAAAAACCCGAAAATTCGGACTTTTTTAGGACGACAGCCGTGGCTTCGGATGAATTTGTCGTAGATTTTGAAGCGAAAATTCATTTTAAATTCAACCGTCCATTAAAAATAAGTTGTGCTATGGATCCAAATACACTGCGAATATAATAATTAATAAATAATACTTTTGACTGTTCGTTTAATTTAATATACGCTTTTTTATCATCTAAAATCCATTTAAAATGATTTTAAATGGCAAAATTGTATATAATACCGCCCTAGCGGCTAGAATCGGTTTACACATTTTCGTCCCATTTGCCGAGATTTACCCTTATACCGCCACGTCAGCTGTTTACACATCAATAAGTTGGAACTAATAGAAAGTTGTTTGAACGACTGACCAAAAGTGACTAGAAATAGCCAAAACGGGCTAAACAGAATCAGAACAGGCTAAAAATATTACAGTAACGTTATGGCTAATTATATATTAATAGATTTTCCTATCTAAATTGAAGGGTAATTTTTCGGTTTTCATATCTGCACATTTTTTATGTGTAAACATCTTACGCGGCGGTATGAGGGTAAATCTCGGCAATTGAGACGGAAATTTGTAAACCGATTGTGACATTATAAGCCGTCGCATTGAGGAGCAAGCTAATCCAGGAGGTCCGTGAAGGATTTTTATACAATATTGCCATTTAAAATCGGTTTTAAACGGATTTTAGACGATATAAAAGCATATTTAAAATTAAACGAACCGTCAAAAGTAATATTCAGATGCCCAGACTTTTAAAACAATATTCAGTCATGGCCCTCTTCTATAATTTTCCTTCTATAAGTTTGGTTTTTTTTAATGGACGGTTGAATTTAAAATGAATTTTCGCTTCAAAATCCAGGACAAATTTGTCCTAAAAGAGTCCGCATTTTCGGATTTTTATACAATTGTGTCATTTAAAATTGTTTTTAAACGGATTTTAGATGATAAAAAAAGCATGTTATTATTTTAAATTAAACGAAGTGTCAAAAGTATTATTCAGATGTCCAGACGTTTAAAACAATATTGGGTCATAGCCCTCTTCTAAAATTTGCAAACTTTGATTATTGACTTTCCCAAATCAAAGGATGTCGGCCTCAAAGATGAGTAGCTGGTAAAATAATAAGCTTTGTAGATTTTCGTGTCGAATGTATGCAGTGAATTAATCCACAGTAGAGTGCTATAGACGGCCTCATTTCTCCCCCTTTCAATTTTTTTACCCTCTCACCCCCCTCCGGCGGCTTTGAGATAGACCCCGCCCACTTGGTTTTAAGTATATTCGACCTTGAATGACATTGACCTAATTTCACCTTGAATGTCCTTGAGTTTTTGTTGAAGGTCGCGCATATGACCTTGGGATTGCTCCAAGCGTGTATAATCTTGAACGTCCTTGGGACTGTTTGTCCTGTCGTTTACCTTAAATGACATTGAGATAATTTGATCTTAAATGCCCTTGAGTTTTTGATGTGTAAACATCTTACGCCGCGGTATGAAGGTAAATCTCGGCAAATGGGACGGAAATGTGTAAACCGATTCTAGCCGCTAGGACAGTACTATATACAATTTTGCCATTTAAAGTTAAACGAACTGTCAAAAGTATTATTTTTATTATATTATACTCGCATTGTATTTGGATCCATATCACAGCTTATTTTTAATGGACGGTTGAATTTAAATTGATTTTCGCTTCAAAATCCACGACAAATTCATCCGAAGCCACGGCTATCGTCCTAAAAAAGTCCGAATTTTCGGATTTTTATACAATTTTGCCATTTAAAATCGTTTTTAAACGAATTTTAGACGATAAAAAAGCATATTATTATTTTAAATTAAACGAACTGTCAAAAGTATTATTCAGATGCCCGGACGTTTAAAACACTAAAATTTGAAAAAGCTGGTTATTGACTGTCTCAAATCAAATGATGTCGGCCCAAGATTATAAGGTAAATATGCTGTGTCCATATGTTGATGTTATTCCTGGTGGCATTAGATTTTCGTGTCGAATTTGTACAGTGAATTAATCCGCTCTAAAGCTGCCAGTGCGTATTATTAAAGAAAAGAATCCTAACTAATATTATAAATGCGAATGTTTTTGTTTTTATTCTATGAACAAGCTAAAATGTACAGGTAACGGCCATAGCACGTTGAAAATGCCAGTTCTCGTCCGATCACTGAAGTTAAGCAACGTCGGGCGTGATTAGTACTTGGATGGGTTACCGCTTGGAAACATAACTTGCTGTTGTCATTTTTTTTAAAACCGATGTCGTTATAGGATATGTTTACACATCAGTCTCGAGTACTAGCAGACTCGTTTAATTTTTTTTATTTATTTTTGTTGTAATTATGATAATGTTTAATATTATTGCTAAAAGTGCATTTCTCTAATTACATACCTATATTATAAACACTCGTGTGTTTGTATTTTTACTTTTTTAAACTCTGCTTTTGGAAACTATATGAATTTCAACGCAAATCACATTTTTGCGTTTTTATTCATCATTTTCAATGTTTCCCCGGTTGCATCTTTGCGAAGGACTGTGAATTTTTGTATTGTTAATTCAAAATATTAATTTGTAAAATGGAACAGGGCGAAGCTTCGACAAGTCTTGCGCCCCCCCTGAAAAAATTGTGAAAAGACATTTAACTGTGGGCGAACATGCATTGGTAAAAACCGTGTATGCGTGTTTGTTAAACGAAGTTATTGATAACGTTACAGCTGATAATTGGCAGAAGTGTATCAAACATGTCATAAAACAAAAAATTGTGGGATTTGGATACTACGGTCGAAGTTATATAGTTGAACCTCTTATTATCAATGTTGGTTCCGAAAGTAGTGATAGTAATGATTCTGAATCAAATTCTGATCAAACCTCCGATAACGAGTAGTAAACTTTAAATTTTATTGATTTTTGATGTAAGCTTTCGATGCAACTTTCAATATGGTATTTTATCATAAGAAAAACCTCTTATCATCCATGACTCTTTTTCTCCTAGCCTTAATGAATACGTAGTACTATTTGTTTGTGGTACAATTTTGTTGCTTATTACTAGACTTAGGAATAATTTTGAATATACGTTTTTTTTTGCATATTTTAGACTAAAATCATGCATATTTATGTGCATAAACTTTATTTTTTTAAGTGGATATTTGCGTAAGTCTACTTATTTCTATTCCATTATATAGTTATTATAACATATTAATTTACAAAGCAATTGTATACGCCACTGGAATTTCCTTCTCTCTTCCCTTACCCCTCGTGGCTTGCCTTAAAACTAAAAATTAGTCACTGACTATTATTTCCGGCTTGAACTATAGATTATTATTCGAATCAATATATAACAGACTGACAAAATGTACAGGGTGATCCAAATAAGACGCTAAATGCCTTGTAACTGCCTGTTTCTCTCTCTCGCTTAGCTGAAGTCGACACGGGCCCTATTTTATTGGAATGAACATTAAAGAGCCGAGCGTGATGGTTCAATACCCAGAAAAAATGTGCTAAACGCGTCTAAATAAATTCTCACTTCAACAAGTAAATGCATTTATTTGCAAAACATCTACCTTAAAGTAAATATTTTAGTAATAGCAAATATCTCGAAAACTGTTACTTCCAAATTGTAATATTTTTACATAAGGAATCTTACTTTATGTCCCTTTAATTATTTATGCTTTATTATTCCAAAATTAAAAAAATCGTGTTTATATGGACATGGAACTGGTATATTTATTATTACTAATAAGTAATACAGATGCTATACAATTACTTCACAGGCAATATTGCCAATGTAACTTTTAAAGTTTTTGTGTGGTTATAAATAACAGTTTCCTTCAAAAATTTGTTTTTCCTTTAGGAATAATATTGATATGAATAAAAAATAAAGAAATTTTTATAAAACATAAGGGTTAAAAATCCCGTACGTACAGACACATAATTGAGGTGTAAAATTTTTCGACAGGATGTTCAGAAATTTAAGGCAAAATGCAAATGTTGGATACATCAACAAATCAAGTAGAACTTTTTTACAAACTCAATAGCAAATATTCCAGCCTTTCATAGATTTGCCAGAATTAAAACCTTATAGGTTTTATAGTCTTAGCAAAAGTTAAACATAATGTTAAATTAGGTCATATTGTACATGCCTAATTATCTACACCCATTTGGTGTGTACAGGTACCTAACAACGATACCAATGATTCAAGCATTGTTTGGAGGATCTACGAACAATAATATCATTCTATAAAGAGATTAAAAAACAAAAACAGCTTGATTTAAAAAACACAAAAACACACAACTTTATAAAATTATTTGCGATTCCCTACAGAAAGTACATAAAAATGAATTATTTTAACTGTTTTCGTAATTAAATTTAAGGAATGAAAAATTAGCCGAGATTATGCTCCTATTTAATAGGTCAAGTTTAAAAATGCTAGATTTTATAGTAAAGCGAAAAGCTGGTGAACAGAACAATGTGCGTGTTCATATTCCAGACATTTCGTCTTTGCGTCAACAGAATTCGGATATCTGAATATTTTTTCCGACCATATCTAAAATAACTCTTAATAGCATTTTTTTAAAGGTAAAAAGCAAGAATCTATACATATACATCTGTCACTGATGTAATTATTAAAATAACACGTTGTTCATTCAAATTTTCCCTCCTTCCAACAAGCAGGGTTAAAATTTTCATTTAGTAAATAAAAAACAAAAAGTCCTGTGCACCACAACTTTTAAAATCTTAAAAACACATACAGATCGCACCACGATACACACGTGTATGTATCGTGAATCGCACAAAGTTTTAGAAATTCGCAGAATTTAGGGAGCAACGTGATATTTGAAGTTGAACCATAAACGCATTATTAACGACGACGTCCGCCATGCATCTTTACAAAGGACAGACAGCAGCTCCAACTGGTATCGTCAATAAGAAAATTTTAATATAAATATTCCAAAACATTAGTATAGGATTATTAATTTCTGGACATATCCGAAATATTTTTCATTAATAGTCACATGCATAATATTCCTAGAATATTCTAATGGGAACAAAATATGAAAAATCTTCATAGAATATTCTAGCAGCTGTGTTTTATTTCCAAATGATAATAAGGTAACAAAATTACCTCCAGCGAAGACAGAATAAAATTGCAGCGAAAGACAAAATGGTAGGCTATATTGATATCGGTGCATTCGACAGATTCGACTGCGAAATTACTATGACGTTATGGGTTACTGCCAATTGGCTACATACAGCTTTTCGCATTTTCTAATATCGCGTATTGAATGTTTGTAAGCATTGGATTTCAAATACCACTGAATTAGGTACATTTTAAAATTCTCATAAAATCTTCAACCAATTGTAGGTATAAAAAATCTGAATTATAAAATAATATATTGTTAATTTCAATAGTGAATCTCATACAGGTACCTTAGAATTATTGATTAACAAATATGTATTTCAAAATATCGAAAACAAAGTATGGCCAGATTTATATAAAAATTTAATATTACAAACAACCTATCATTTTAAATACCTACGTTTTTACGAGGCATTTCCATGGAAAGTGCAAATATGCTGCTAAATTTTCCTAACACTAATTTAACTAATAAATTTTCGCTTATGGAAATGAGATTAAATTGATAGTCTGGTAACATTTATCTAATAATCCAAGTCAAGTTTGTAGTTCTTGTCGGGAATGTAGGAGCATCTTTGTTTTAAATAAAATGGTCGCTTCGTTGAACAGTTGTTATTTACTCCTTACTTTATAAAACCCCTTGAAAATTATACCAAAGTAGATAGTTCGTGAAGACTATTTGTAG
>JAEQML010061335.1:0-25884 GCA_016904865.1 Pissodes strobi
AAAAAAAAAAACGTTAAAGTTTCCAGTGAATAATGTTTAGATAATTCAGATGCTAGACGTCTTGAAGCCGCTGCCGGGCAGATTGTTTCGCACACATGTAATTTGTACATATGTCTACAGGGTCTACGTTTTTTAAAAAATTTGCCAATCGATGTGTTATTTCTGTAAAATTCGAAAACGTTAGCAAAAAACATTGGAAAACAAAAGAGTTACGCTATGGATAGGGTGCTTTTTTTAAGTGGAACGTACCCTTTTTGTTATACGTTTTTTGAGAAAAATTCATGGCAATTGTATTAGCACCTCCGCATGGCGTGCCTCCTGATGGTTGTTCACTTTTTAAACCGACGTTAATAAATGAATTGGGCGAAATTGATCCTATGCTTGACCACCCAATCGCCCGGGCCTTTCAGTTTTACACACATTTATTGAGAGTCATTTAAAGAATGCGGTATACAAACACCGAAACCAAAATATTGAAGAGGTCATGCAAAAAATTGATAATGAAATAAATTGCCTTAACCAGGAAAATCACATTTTGACGCAAAGTTTAGAAAGGCCCCAACGAGGTTATCGATCTTGAATTATTAGTGTTGTATATTTATTAATAGAATTTTGTGAATTTAACTTTCTACATGTAAAGTTTTATTTTCCTCAAATAGGTTTTTTTTATCTCATTTCGACAAGAATAAAATTGTCATTTTTTTTTACTTTGAAAGATTAGAGGTAATTTACCTATATACCTATATATATATATATATGGTATATTTCAAATAGGTGAAACTAAAATTATAATAATTGATAAACATTAAAATGTAATAAAAACAGCAATCGCAATATTACATGTTTTGATCAAACCGGACATAAAGAATGCATTTTTTCGAAAAATCGTTTAAAAAACGGCATGTTCCGTCATCGTGTAAAACACGCTATGCACAGAGTACAAATAATATGAATAATATCGAGTAGATTCACTCAGCAAAAATCGTTTGATGTTTTTGGATCAAACGCAAAAGCCGCAGCACGGTAAAAAATTAGTTTTTACTCTGCCTGCAGCAGCGAGCAGTCTGTGAGGGGAGATTCAAAAAGTATTAGCTGATGCAAAATTATTTCCTCGGTTATTATTTGATACATGATATTTCAAAGAGCGATTAGGGTAATTTTTAATACGTGATTCAAATGAATAAAACTATGTAACCAAGTTATACAAAATGGTAACGTATACTAAATTCAAAAACATTATAAATAAAGGTAATACCAATTAAAATAATTTATTTGGCAGTTTGTAACTTGATTTATTTATTAAAAACTTGTATAAAGCAAAAGGTTCAAATTATCTGACAAATATTGTGGGAATTTAAATATAAAAATGTCATATTAAGGTAGTAAACTACGTTTATAGCTTCTTAAAGGTCTTAACACTGCATTACTCGCGCTACGAGTATTTCTTTCACATTTTCTGCGAAATCGTCAGTTTTCTGATATGGCTTTGCGAGCGGAGCTGTCCGCCACTCTAGCTGACTTATTTGGCGTCTTCTTTAACATGGCCAATTAATCTGGTGCATTTCTCAAGTGATTGGCTGCATTTGTGAGAATTTCTCTCATCGCGCTACGTCTGCCGTAGTACTTTTAGCATTGAAAATGTTTCTGTTTTCCTGTTATGGGGCATCAATGTGCATGCTATATTTGCCACACATGACGTCATATGCGTGAGAGATCATGTTAGTTTAGGTTAAGGTTTATGCGGACGAAATATGTTCAAATGACAAAAATAAATTAAAACTAACTGAAACTAACCGAAAGTTGATTTAACAACTAACCAAAAGTATCCCAAGGCACCAGAAAATATTAAAATGTATTCGAACAGATTAGAAAAAATTAAAGTACAGTTAATTTCAAAAATCTATCAGACACGGATTTTTGTATTGTGTAAATTGATCTTAAAAGTCTTAAAGTCAAACTAAAATAATTGTGAATAATTGTTGATTAATGTCACACGCGTGTCAGTTTCAAAAATGATTTTTCAATTCGTCTTTTTATTATCAAGCGATTATGCCTCCAGCGTTAAATTTGTTTGTAAGAGCTCGAATTATTCAGCTAGTTGAAGACGGAGTGCCAATTCGAGCAATAGCGACGATTCTAAATATAAATGAAAACACAGTTTTAAAAATAAAGAAAACATGGGAGCAGGAGAGAAGTATTGAACCACTACACCCAACTGGGAGAAATAGAATATCGAGTAGAATATCGAGTGATCAAGAGGATGCTAATCCTTGCAGAAGACCCTTTTGAAACGGCAAAAACTGCTGCAATACAAATAAGCTTTCCTGGATCTCTTTTAACAGTTTCTTGTCGAATTAAAGCTTCCAATATTAGAAATCGTATGGCCGCAAAAAAATGCTTCTTAATGTTGAACACAAGCAGGCAAAGGTGTTATTTACGCTTAACAATATATATCGGGGTCTGGACTACTGGCATCAAGTTATGTTTACGGAATAAAAGGTATTTCAATCTTCTCGTAATGGGCAAATTAAAGTTTATCGACCCAGATATTCTAGATTTGACGAAAGATATGTTGTGCCTACAGATAGATCAGGAAGATTTTCCGTAAATGTTTGGGGATGGATCAGTGTGCAGGGACTGGGAATTTGTTGCGTTGTTGAAGAACGCTTTACAGCCTTGGTTTATAGAATCATTTTAGAAAACGTTATGCTGCTATCAGTGCACCAATTTTTTGAGGACGATAATTTTATATTTCAGCAGGACAATTGTCCAGTTTATACGGCAATAATTATCCGAAACTGGTTTGGGGAACATAACATTAACGTTATAAACTGGCCCGCCAAAAGCCCGGATTTAAATTTGATTGAAAACATTTGGGGGATAATGGTTAAAAAAAATGAATAAAAGGAATTTTAGACCCCAAAACAGAGAGGGGTTAGTAGATGGCATTCGTGAAACCTGGCAAAGTTTGAACGAGATTCCGAATTTGCTTAGAAACTTATATGATTCAATGCCCCGTCGACTTAGCGAAGTCATACAAAGAGATGGCTCCGCGACAAAATATTAACTTTTGTAATCATTATATATTTCGTTAGTTTCACTTGTGCCTTCTGTTAATAAAATTATGTTCGTTTATTTTTTGTCACCTTTATTTAGGACTTGGTTAAAGGTGTTCTTAAAAACAACAAGAATTTTATTTTCACAAATGTCAAAAATATACGGCCTTAATCAAGGTAACGCAATGCATTATATTTTGGATATTTCGCATATTCAACGACCCCGATATTACTTCATAAACTGTCCCCTCACCCCTCAACAAAGCTTCTATAAAACGACCTCGACTGTCCCATACCCAAATGAAATATCGTTCATAACAGGCATGTTTACACGATAAAAATTTTGTCCTACAGAATTCTGAAATTAACTGTAAGTTAAAAATAACTCAAATTAACCAAACTTTTGCGGCTTATCAAAACTAACCAAATACATTAAAATTGGTTATAGCGTATTGGATCCGGTGCAAATTGCTAAAATAAATTGGAACTAACTGAAACTAAGCGAAAGTTGATTGAACAACTAACCAAAAGCACCACAAAGGGCTAAACCATATCGGGACAAATTACAAATATTAAAGTAAGTTAAAATTAACTTAAATGAACCGAATTTTGGCGACTAACCAAGACTAAAATAAATTAAAACTAACTGAACCTAACCGACAGTTGATTGAGTGAGCAACCAAAACTGACTAAAAGTAACCAAAAACACCAAAACGTGCTAAGATGTATCGGAATAGGTTACATAAATTAAAGTAAGGTAAAACTAACGAAAATAAACCGAATTTTCGCGGCTAACCGAAACTAATAATGTATCGGAGCCGGTTGCAATGAGTACCTCTGTGGTGCCATGCGAGTGATTTCTCAAGGTCGCGTCATGACACGGAAATTTTTCCTGAACGTCACGAGACGGTTTATGAAAAATTGATTGTAGCATTCCAATACGTTATAATCAATTTTTCATAAACCTTCTCGTGGAAATTTCCGTGTCGTGACGCGACCTTGAAAAATCACTTGCATGACACCACAGAGGTACTCATTTGAACCGGCTCCGATACGTTATAATAAAATTTAATGTTTTTGATTAGTTTTGGTTAGTCATTCAATCAGTTTTCTGTTAGTTTTAGTTGGTTTTTATTTATTTTAGAATTTGAACCGGTTCCAATACGTTACGAATAGGTATAACTAATTTTAATGTTTTTGGTTAATTTTAGTTAATCGCCGAAATTCGGCTAATTTAAGTGAGTTTCAACTTACTTTAATATTTTTAATCTGGTTTGATTTGTTTTCTCCTTTTTGGTGCTTTTGATTACTTTTGGTTAGTTTTGTTTAGTCGTTCAATCAACTTTCGGTTAATTTCAGTTAGTTTAAATTTATTTTAGTTAATTGAACCGGTTCCGATACGTTATTACTTACCAATTTTACGGTTTTTGGTTAGTTTAGGTTAGTCGCCAAAATTCGGTTAATTTGGGTTAATTTATCTTACTCCAATATTTTTTATCTATTATTATCGTCAAATTTAACTTTAAGTAAATAAACTAACACGATCTCTCACGCGTATATGATGCCATGTGGCAAATGCACTTTTTCACGATTTGAGGCTCTACAGGGTGTTTCCTAACCTCGGTAGAAAAATTAAACTGGTGAATCCTCACGTAATTTTAAGACGAAAATGTGGTATAAAATTATTTCGAATGTCGCTTAGTTTTCAAAATACAGAGTGTTGCAAAAATTTTTTTTTTTCGTGATTTCTTTTTATTAATAAATAATGAGAAGCGACATTCGAACAATATTTGCACACCTTAATAAAGGGTTTGAGCACTTTATTTTGTGTTCACGCAAAGCCTACTCGTTTATTTTAAACAACAAAATGATGAGATTCTTGTGACGTGAACAAGAAAATAATTTTTTACTCGAAAACTGTAAGAGATACGAGAAAAATGCAAGAAACTTAATTTGCTTAAAATTAACTTTTTTATCAAATAACATAAGAATTTTGAGTGTTTAACAGGCCTGTATTATTGCTTTTTCGAAATTCTAGTAGTCGTTACCCGGATCTCCGCCAATGAACTAGTTGAGAAGTTCAACATGAACACAGAATAAAGCGCTCAAACCCTTTATTGAGGTGTGCAAATATTACTCGAATGTCACTTCTCATTATTTATTAATAAAAAGAAACCACGAAAAAAAGCACTTTTTTTAACACCCTGTATTTTGAAAATGAAGCGACATTTGAATATACTACATTTTCGTCTTAAAATTACGTGAGGTTTCATCAGTTTCGTTTTTTTTTCCGAGGTTAGGAAACACCCTGTATACTAGGATAATTATTAAAATATAAACGGTTTTTTGCTCACGCTAGTGGTGACGGGCATTTTATTTTTGTCGTACTTGTTTTCTTTTCTGACTATTGTCTCTATCCAAATTTAGGTAAATAACAGAATTCTAATAAAGACATAATTATTTGTTAAACCGATTATACCTGTAATTGAAAAACTTCATGAATATCTAATATCTAATCAGAGAACTGTCTTTATAAATCTTACCTGATAGGGTCTTTGGGACATCTAAAAATGAAACTCCTTCGCCCACTTTTGTAATACAATTATCCGCACAACAATATCTCGTCATTGTAGCGATCTTAATAATTTTTTATTTCAACGCGACCCACCAGTACACAATATCAAGGCGTTTGCACACTGACCGTAGATTTTCCCTCGTAGCGGAACCATCGGTGGCCACGAACCAGATTGATCAGGATTCGCTTCGAAGATAAAAACTATCGGCGATATTGGAAATTTGTCTCGAGTGAACCTACCGTATATATTTATTTATACCGTGCTATGGATAGCGTAAATCTTTTGTTTTTAGTTCAAATGTTTTTTTGGTGACGTTTTTGAATTTTACTGAAACATCGATTAGCTATTTTGGATTGTTTGAAAAATACAAAGAAGGTAAAAAATAAATCCGTCCCGGAAGACTATACATGTAATTTGTAAATATGCTAGCGATACGTTTTGCCGTTGGTATATAATTGATGATGGTCGTAGGTTAGTTTGGGTTGGGAATTTAAATTAAGGTAATGGAAGTTTGCCGAATGGGGTTTACTCAAAACGAATCGTTGTTGTCCGTTTTTAAAATAGCGGCAGATTAATTGCTCGTAAACTGTTCGTCAACTGAAATGAGAAATAAATGTTTACTATTATGCTGTATCTCGGAAACGATTCCACCTCGCGGGTTCCACCAGATATTTTTTCTAGAAGTCACTTGTCCTAAATTACAGTTTTTTTTTATGGTGGAGGGAGATCCTATGGCGCTCGACGAGCGGTGTGTCTGCGAAGTTGTTGATTGACACGGTTCTTGAATAGTTGTAGGTTATAATTAGGGTAAAACAGATGTCCTGGGAGTGAGTACCTCAGTGATGCAGTACGCCAGACAAAGGAGTTCTTGTAAAGCGATGTAACACCTAAACTAGGTGTTTCCAGTTGCACGACGAACTGACGCACTCTTGCCGTCTGTCGTGACTGTCTGACAGGCATTGCCAGGTGCGGGATGAGGCGGGCCAAATCCTGGGAATATCTGCCGTGAAAGTAGCTGTAAAGCAGGGACATCTCGGCCACATGTCTGCGCTGTTCCAGACTATTCAGATTCCGGGTCAACTTCCGGTCGCCGACAAGACGCACAGCTATCTTCTCTTCTCTTCACCATTAACGCCCGCGTTAATGGTGAATGTGTCTGAGATGTGTCCATCAACTGCAACGTGCAGAGATCGGTTCTTAAGGAAACTGGCAAGCCAGCTGCAGAGAGAGGCTGGCAGTCCGAAGGACGGCAGTTTGTTGAGCAGTCCGTCATGCCAAACTCGTCGAATGCCTTCGAAATATCCTACGCAATCGCTCGAGACTCTCCGTAGTTCTCAATTGCCCTACTCCATATATGAGTGACATAGGCTATTATGTCTCCTGTCGATCGCTCTTTGCGAAAGCCGTATTGATTATCGCTGATTCTTCTGTGGTTCTCGAGGTACTTGAGTAGTTTCTGATTGACTACACGTTCCATGACTCTGGAGATTATTGGAAGCAAGGCAATTGGGCGATAGTTTGAGGGCGTGGTTTTCTTGCCTTTTTTTTTGGAACAGGTTGCACTCGGACGACTCCCAGAAGATTGGTAAATCCCTTTTCCGTAAGACAGAGAATAAAGCCTGGAAAAAACGGGTGTTAGTTGGTTGGCGCAGTTCTTTAACACGATGGCAGGTATCTAGTTCTTTAAGGATTTTACGAATATCACGGTGACGAAACTTGAGCCACATGACGTCAAGGTTGTTCGGTTCGAGTGTTTCCTCGCGGTGACATGAAAGGTCTCTTCGGACAAAAAGGCATATTATTTGTGTTTCTGTAAGGGCTAGTATGTGAGGTCGATTTGCTTGCAGATGTTGGTAATGAATTAATGTTTGTATTTAAGCCTCTTATGTTGCAGAAATCTATTCTAAATTGGTTCGGTATCTTTGCTGTCTGTCAAATGTCAGGGCCACTCAGCGCCCGGAGATCCGAATGGCCGGGGAGTTTACTTCCGGAATATTTTGATCCTGGAAGCACCATCATGTCCATATATTCCTACTGTGGAACTCTGATCGTGATTCGGAAAAACCACTTAGCGTTTCCCAGTTCTGGTGGGGTGGTCTTTCACCGGACGATGCGAGTAGGCGTATGCATCTAGCACCTAGGGCCGCTTCCACTGGAAACAGCGGCCTCAGACTCATTCCTAGTCTGACAGGGGTAAGAAGGGGATTTGTTGGATCACTTCCCAGTGATCAGCTCCAGACTTTGTACTTTGGTGTTCTCCAGCCTGGAGGAGGACGATGAGATTTGATGGGCCATATCCCGTGGCAACTCGGAATTGCGGGGGCGTCACTCCCCGTAATCAAACTGCTCTCACCAGTTTGACGTTCCTGCCTGCCAATACAATGCAGCCCCTCTTGGCACAAACTGTCATTGATCAGCTCCAGACCTTGTACTTCGGAGTTCTCCAGCCTGGGGGAGGACGATGAGATTTGATGGGCCACATCCCATGGCAACTCTGAATGGCGGGGGCGTCACTCCCCATAATTAAACTGATCTCACCAGTTTGACTTTCCTGCCAGCAGAAACTATGCGATAATTTATAGGTTTTTCAATTTTCTTTGACTAAATTACAATCGGCTTAAGGTGTATTTTAATATTTTGCTAATGTAGTCATCGATACCTCGCAACCCTAATTTCAAAATTTGGTGAGCAATAGGTAGATCAGATTTCACAAAGCCAAATAGAAGAATTTAAAAAATTAAATCGTAATGAGTGCAAAACGTCTGAAACATCTAGATATACGAAAAACGTGAAATTTTGCCAAATAATGCAGGATACATCGATTTATTTTGTCCATAATTTGGATGAAAAATCAGGGCGTGCGTTGTATATACTTTAAAATCAGCGTTATCGTACATCTGCTGTGAAAGCACGGCTAATTAATTTTCAGCGATTCGCCGTTATTGCTTCCTGGCGAACAGCTTTGGTATAAGACGAACAAAACGCCAGTAAGGAGACCACATCGACCAATCTCCGTGAGTTGTACTTCTTTTACAGAAACACTACCAACCTGTTTCCATAAACGTAAAGATGATTTCAAGAATGAGTTCAGCATTTCCTTCCAAAAACTTGTCAGGTGGGGGGTGGGGGGTAGTGTTTTCTGTCTTATATACAATATTAACAGCAGTCGTCGTAGCAGGCCAGAGTCCTTCCTCTTGTTCATTTTTAACGTCTGTTGGAATCAACCTTTATTCTATTTTTTTATAGTTTGTGCTGTGAAACGAGCTCTATCAAGTTAAAACGAGAATTTCTATTTCAATTGACGAGCAGTTTATTTAACGGTGGCCCAGACATGTTAATCTGCTGTTAGTTTATTTAATTGTGCTTTGCATTTCAATCCAGGCTAACAACTCAATCAAACAATCACTATAAAGAAAATTCTTTAAATAAAATGTCATTCAGCGAGAATAGACAAATACTAATTGCAACAAAAAATGCGAAGTACCAACTGCGTATATAAGAATGTTTGATCATATCGGATACATATTACAAGTGCAAGAGATAATAAAATAATAATTGTATCGACGGATACTTATACCAGAGTCTATAGATATTCTTGTGCTTATATGTCTGAGTTGGATGGATATTCAACGCAATTTAGAAATAAATACTTTTTGGGCGAATTTAAAGATTCCATTTTTTTTGTCAACAAAATGATTCTCGAAAACGGTATAAATATTTAGGAAAGGGGATTTATTGAGTCATCTTCGGAGATCAGAGTGCTAGAATTTGAACCCTATTAAAGGACGCATCGCTCTGGAGGAATAGTTCAAAATATCCCCTTCCCAAATTTGCTATCCTGAATTTTATCCAGATTTTTATAAGAACCTTTATAGAAAATACTCGGCCGTAATACTTTGAATGAATTATTAATAAATTAAAAAGTTAAATTTTGCAAATGAAAATAAAATTCAAGCTTTCGTTGAATTATCGATTAAAAAGCTTTAAAAATGTAGTAAACATTAGTTTGGTCGTTTCATTTGAGCATAACCATAAAAAATATATATTATCATCATGGAAAGTAGATAGATTTTTGCACATCATCAGCCAAATGCACAATCTATTCGACAAGTCAAGCGCAACCAGGTGAAAGGGTAAAAATTGATCGTAATTGTCTGCAGCATTATTTATTTATCATTAAATCTCCTACTACAACTAATGAATGGAAATAATTTTATTATAATTGCCAATGCCTGGATAATTGTTATTATTAGTATTTTTTCAATTATGTATTATGTATTAGCACCTGCCAAGGTCAGGTATATGTTTCAATCAGGTTTAAATGAAAGATGAAACCTTTATATTCCTGCTTCTTATTATAATGTTTTACTACAGGGTGTTATTTAAGTACGTAGACAAACTTTAAGGGGTAATTCCTTGCATAATTTTAAGGTCTAATGGTTTAGATTTTCGAGATACAGGGTGTTAATTTTTTTTCCGGTGTTATTTTCCTTTCACAGTTTTAGAGATAATTAACTTACATTTTGCACAAATGGTCATGACAACTTTATCCCCCAATTTTTTTTTTATTGAGACGTGACTGTCTAAGTTTGAGAATATAATCTAATTTGTCATTTTGTTTTTTAATTTTTCAGTCTCTTGAAGTTCTTCATTACCTCTTACGGCCTAAAAGTTATTTTGCAAAAAAATAAAAGAATGCAATATTGTATCATGGACCTTGATAACTTTGTGTTTACCTCTCGAAAGAAAATTAATACCAAACGAGTTATTGAAATATGGGGGGCACTAACTAATAACAGAACTTACAAAGTTATTTAGCTGTATATTAACAACCAAAAATGTCCCAAATGATTGGATAAAGGGTATAATCACCCCGATATTCAAAAAAGGGGACAAAAAAACCCCAGAAAGCTATAGAGACATAACCTTACTAAGCTCAGTCATAAAACTGTTCACGAAGATCATAGAAACAATAATTAGCGAACATGTAAAAATATCGGAAGAACAACAAGGGTTCAGGAAGAATCCAACCATGGATGCTATCTTCATAGTCAGGCAAGTAGTAGAAATAGAATACGGAAAGCCCGCATATATGTGCTTTATAGACCTCACCAAAGCGTTTGACAGGGTGCGGTTGAACGACGTGACAGATATTCTTAAGAAAAAAAACGTACCGAGGACCGTAATAGACGTCATAAGACAACTAAACCACAATAAATTGGTTAACCAAAAGATGACAGAGGAAATAAAAACACCAATGGGAATCGGACAAGGAGACTCCTTAAGCCCACAACTTTTCAATCTACTAATGGATGAAATAATAAACCAGGTTAAAATCATAGAGGAAGGATATATACTCACAACAGGTGAAATCAAAATCGTCTGTTATGCCGATGACGCCCTAATTATAGCGGAGAATGAGGACGACTTACAACGGCTTCTATACTCATTCTATGTAAAAGCAAAAACCTTCAACATGCAGGTATCGACCAGAAAAACCAAAGCCCGTGTCATTTCCAAAGAACCAATGAGATGTGAACTTGCATTGGAAAATAAAATAATAGAACAACTCATGTCTTTCGAATACCTAGGCATACAAATTACCTCAAGCCAAAATAGAACAAATGAAGTAAGAGAATAAGCCAATAAAGCCAGCCGAATCCCAGGTGCACTTCGGGACATTATCTGGAATAACACCAACATGAGCAAAAAGTCAAAGATTAAAATATACAAAACCTGTGTTAGACCCATACTAACGTACGCTATAGGAACAAGAGCTGACACCAAAAGAACAAAAAACACCCTACGAACAACAGAAATGAAAATACTCAGGAACATCTCAGGGTATATACACTAAGAGACAGAAAAAGAAACACAGACATAAGACACGAATGTGAAGTGGAAGACATCATCAGATGGGGACGCAAACGTAGAAGGGACTGGAAGAGCCATGTGGACAGGATGACAGAGGGAAGACTGGCAAGAATCGCTAGAGATGGAAGACCATGGACAAGACGCCCCCCAAAGAGATGGGTGGAGTCATGGACCTCAACATCTCAAGAGAATTAAGTTGGAAAATACAGGGCTAAGGCCTACAATATGAGGAAGAAGAAATAATCGACAAGCTTCTAATTAAAACTACAATTAGGGTAATTTAAAGAAGACTTTAACAGAGGTACACTTAACTTAAAGTAACCGCTGGAAATGGCCACCCCCGACTTCAACGCGTGCATTTGTGCGCATCCCCATCGACTGGCGGACCCTCGCAAAAATACCAATATAATTTCGTATAACTTCGCATGACTGTCGTATCCGGGTTCTTGGATCATCTTGATTTAGAGTTGGGGTTCTGTAGGCTAATGATTTTATGTGCCCCCAAAGAAAGAAATCGAGTGGATTGAGAGCAAGCGACCTGGGTGGCCTGCACGCCCGATCCATCGATTGGCATAATAATAAGTATGGTGGAGCACCATCATGCATAAACCAAATTCGAGCTCTTTCTCTTAGTGGAACATCTTCTAAGAGTTTGGGTTGGGCATACTCTATACATTGACGGTAATTGTCGCCTTTAAGTCTATGAAGCAAAAAATAAAGCCCAATAAGAAAATCCCCCAAAAATTCCAACCCAAACATTTACTGAGAATTGCTCTTGGAAATTATTTTCAGCTATAGCGTGTAGGTTATCTTCGGCCCAAATATTATTATTACGAAAATGTATTTTCTGTTATGGAAAAACATGTCTCATCGGTAAACAACACCTTGGCTTGAAACCTTACATTTGTCACTGGTTTATGTTGTATCCAAGTGCAAAAAGCTATCATCTGGGAAAAATCCTGCGGCAAAAGGACTTGTACACGCTGTATGTGACAGGGGTAAAGTTGCTGTTCCTTTAAAATTTTGCATATTCAGCGGCAATTTTTTGTGTACTTGTTGCAGGATATGCTTCAATTTGACAACAGCTTCTTCTATCTGAACTGTTCTGGGCCTTCTAACAGAGGCATTCGATTTATGAAAACTCCCAGTCTCACAAAGTCTTTAAATTTAAGTTAAATGTAGATAAATGTGAAGTATTGCGAAAGACGGCAAGGGTCATTTTCCGAAGAAAATTGGAAAGCAACTAAAGTGCCGTTAATGTCACTTACGAGCAAGATGGAGTTGTCAATGTAACGTCACTTACAAGCAAGATGGAGTTGTCAATGTAACGTCACTTTATACATTGAACGTGATTGTTCAGTAATTAATAATATTATCATTTCTAATGCCTTTCTTACAGAATAAATCTTTTTTGTAGGGTTATTTTTTTATTTTCCACGCATTCTTTCATTGTACCCATTTGAGTACACCACTTTTTTAAATTAGCCAAAAATTTTTTTTTAATATATTTTTCTAGTATAAGTGTACCTAAAATTAGCCAAATCAAAACAAACATAGTCGCAGGAGGTAACGTTTTAAGAGTTCCAGCCTAATGAATAAAAAAATCGCCTTTTATCTTGAAAAAGTCACATTTTGGTCAAAACTGAGAGTATCAAAATATCCCGGAATTTGTTTTTTACATTTTGACTAAATGGTCATTTAAATGAAACAGGCAAAAAAATAAAAGAAATATTTGTAAATTGTCGGGACAAATTAAATTTTATAAAATTTTTTAATATTTGTTTCTTACCCTGTACAGGGTGGCTCGAATTCGAGTCTATGTATGGGTAGGTATCTCGAAAACCGTAAGAGATACAATGTCTGTCAAATTAGGGCAAAGTTGCGCATTTAGATGCCTAACAATATGCTGTTTAGAAAGTATCTCTGAAAAAAAAAACGAAATTTGAAAAATCCTTTTATTTTTTTCCTGAGCTTATTTAAAAAGGATTTCAAATTGAGTTGCCCTTTTGCATTGCCACTTTTTCCACTCTATTCAATGATGGTATCCAGGTTGCAATCCGACGCTTCATCTTCAAGGGGTCATCATTAATTTTCTTTTTTAAATACTAACTTTCATTTTTTTTATCGTTTTTTAGATGATACTGGCATTATTAATAAGAATGTGTTTAATTTTTTTAACCCTTTTTAATTTAAATCTTTATTTATTTATTTTTTGTTAAATTATTTATTTTGCTTTGGCGTAATTTTAAATAGTTTGTTACATTTGAAATTTTTATATTTATTTTGTTTTTGTGATAAGTAGAAAATTGGAGCCTTTATTTTTAATAAAAATAAAAAATAGTAAAATTAAATATGTATTTATTTTTAACCCAAAGCCAAATAAATAAAAAAAATTATGTGCCTCACCTTTATAAGCACAGAACTGAAGTGAAACTTCGGGAAGAGATATTAGGAATTGAGTTTTGATTTTTTTAAGCTTTTTTTTTCTTAACTTTTGCTCCCGGTTTCGACACTTAATTTATTTTTTCTTTTTTTCCAACTTGGCGAAAACCGCGTTTCCCTTACTCTTTTTTAATTATTTTTTTTCGTTTATTTCGTTTTATAATACTTTTATTAACTTTCCGATCAATGTTTTCTTTTTTATATAATTTTTTTCTTATTTGGTTTTATAATACTTCTATTAACTTTCCGAACAATCTTTTGTTTTTTTTAATAATATTTTTACTTAAGTATTTCGTTTTATAATACTTTTATTAACTTTCTGAATATTTTTTACGTCGTTCATTTTTTTCTTCCCATTTTTTCCATCCTCGACCTGGTAGCTGAACTCCTTCACCTTTTGTTTGGCCGAAAACAGCATTTCTCTAACTTTTTTTAATTTTTTTTTGTCTTATTTCGTTTTATAATACTTTCCGAACAACTTTTTCCGTTTGTTTTTTTAATTTTTTCCCATTTGTTCGAACATTTTTAGGGATCCGAGGAGATGGAGGGTATAATTATTATTCTGGTCGTTATCAATTTTCTTTTTTTAAATACGAACTTTCATTTTTTTTATCTTTCTCAGATGATATTGGCATTATTAATATGAATACGTGTTTTTATTTTATCCTTTTTTTATTTTTATTTTTTTTATTTATTTTTTAAAATTATTTATTTTGCTTTAGCCTAATTTTAAATTAAGTTACTTTTGAAATTTTTATATTCTATAAAAATATTTTATTTTGTTTTTTGTGTTAAGTGAAAAATTGGAGCCTTTATTTTTAATAAAAATTAAAACTAGTGAAACTAAATATTTATTTTTTACCCCAAAGCAAAATAAATAATAAAAAAAAATAAAATAAAAAGAAAAATCAAAACATATTCATATTAATAACGCCAATATCATCTGAACACGATAAACCAAATTAAAGTGTATTTAAAAAAAGAAAGTTGATGATGACCCTTGAAGACGAAAAGTCGGATTCCAAACCACACAGTTGGATAGAGCGAAAAAAATGACAGTGCAAATAGGTAATTCAGTTTGAAATCCGTTTTTAAATAAACCCAGGAAAAAAATAAAACGATTTTTCGAAATTTCGTTTTTTTTTTCGGATATCTCTGGAAATACTCGATAGTTTGAAACATTCTAACCGGCGCATTGTTAGGCACCTAAATGCGCAATTTTGCCCTAATTTGACCGATACATAGAATCAAATTCGAGCCACCCTCTACAGGGTGTCCCAAATTCGAGCCACATCATTGGGATCTCCGAAACTAGAAGAGATACGAGGTCGGTTAAATGGAGGCAAAGTTGCGCAATTTGATGCTGATTAAATTGCTACCTTACAAGTTTAAAAATTCCGAATACTTCCGAAGATTTTTGAAAAAAAAGGAATATTCGCGATTTTATTTCTATTTTTTTATGACTCTACAAACCGACGTTTCGTCTTGAGCTGTCATCATTAACTTTATTTTTTTAAAATACGGTCCTGGATTTTTTATTACGGATTTTTATTCGAAAAATTCGTATTAATGGCATTTTCCATAAGAACTCATGTGTTAGAGAGAGACAAAAAATAGTGGATTTTTTATATCAGTTTTTAAGAACTTCTGATGTGCCAGAACGAAGGACGTATCGCACTTTTTCGAAAAAATCATTTTAATGATTTCCTGATAAGATCTTACCAAAAATATGTTTTCTGTCTCTCTCTTAACACACGAGTTCTTATGAAAAATACCAATAATATGATTTTTTCGAACAAGTGCGATATATCATTGGTTTGGGAAGCTCTTAAAATCCGCAAAAAAAAAATCCAGGGCCGTATTTAAAAAAAACAAAGTTGATTATAGCACCTCAAAGACGAAACGTCGACGCGTCGGTTTAAAAATCTGATAACACCATTTTGTAGAACAGAAGAAGTAGCAATGAGAATGTGAAATTTATTTTGATATATCTATTCAAATAGAGTCATAAAAAAATAAAAGTGGAATCGCAAATATTAATTTTTTTTTTCAAAAATCTTCGGAAGTATTCGGAATTTTAAAACTTTTAAGGTGGCATTTTGATCAGCATCAAATTGTGCAACTTTGCCTCCATTTAACTGACCTTGTATCTCTTCTAGTTTCCGAGATTCCAATGATAAGGCTCGAATTTGGAACACCCTGTTCAGGGTTATCCAACGAGGACTAGACAAGGTGATTTTTTTACTTTCCCTGTACTTTTATATAAAAAAAATAAAACAGCCATCTTAAGTAATTTTCTCCCGCGAATTCGGATATGTTCAGCAAAAAACAAACGAACGTCGTAAAGCCGTCAAAAACGACTAACTTAGGTTTTTTTAAATGGAATACCCTGTATATTATTGCATATTTGGATTGTGCGAAAGAGTTTAGACATATTTCATGAATAATGTCCCATATCTATCTCTAACGGTTTTTGAAATGTTGACAGTTGAAAATCGACTATTTACCAAGTGTGACAGCTTGTAAAATCTAAACGGCTAAAGATAGAACAAAACGATTTGCACTTTACTACTTATATTGGTTTTTCATAAGCTATCGTATGATACTAACTTTAGATTTAACCAGAGGTTAAAAAATCCCGTATAAATTTAACCTCTGGTTAAATAAAAAGTTAGTATCATACGATAGCTTATGAAAAACCAATATAGGAAAGGGCAAACCGTTTTGTTCTATCTTTAGCCGTTTAGATTTTACAAGCTGTCAAACTTGCTAAATGGTCGATTTTCAACTGTCAGTATTTCAATAATATACAGGGCATTCCATTTAAAAAAACCTAAGTTAGTCGTTTTTGACGGCTTTACGATGTTCGTTTGTTTTTTGCTGAACATATCCGACTTCGCGGGAGAAAATTACATAAGATGTCTATTTCAGTTTTTTAATAAAAGTACAGGGAAAGTCAAAAAATCACCTTGTCTAGTCCTCGTTATTTGCACAATATTAGAAACACCCGATTACCTAGTCGATAAGCCACTAGATGTGCCCTAATATTTTGAAAAGCGCATTAAAACATATTTTTTAGTTAAGCAGTTAAATTGTACCCTAAAAATTGCTCGTATGCGTTTCAAATGAACAGCAGTTTATTATGAAAATAAAATTACCTTTTCAAACGTGTTTTGTTATATTGGCGCCACTATACAATCTTCTATTTACTTATAATTAAGTTTCATACTGGGCTTTTGAATGAGACAACATGTCGAGGTGTAATAAAATTAAGTTGAAATAATTAATAATAAAAATTATCCATTTTTCCATCAAGCACGAATGTATCAATTAATATTCTTTACTTAAGTTTTTTTTGTCTTTATCGTTAATCGGGGTCTAACGAGTGTGTAGCTTTTATTTTTCTTTTAAGTAAATGTTTTTCAATACAATATAATGCTCCATCACCATTGTTACTTTTAGTATTTTTGCCATCCACTTATAATGTTCTAACTTTTGTGTTTATTATTATTTAACTTTATTTCTTATCTATTATAATGCTGCAGACTATTCTTATACTTTCAACGTAGAAGTGTTTTGTGTCATGTTGTTTTCTTCTTTTTTTTTTAGCTTTGTTTATATTTTCGCTGTTCTTTCTGTCTTGTGCTTACCATATTTGTTTATAGGCGTTTGTCGTATCGACCGAACGAGAAGGTAATAAGAAAGACGATGTTACCATAGAAATGAAGGATATATCTAACCGATTCGTAGAGACACCTCCTACGATTAATAATAATCATTATAAGGTATAATACAATGGTAATGGATTATAGAAGGGGTCGATATAAATCAATTTACACGTGTGTTTCGTTTATTTATTTTTTGTTCTTTTAAATACTGATATAGATATAAATGAAACACATTGTGGATTTTTAGCGAAGGCAAGCACCAAGGTTTTCAGTATATTAACTTATTTACACTTTAGGGTTGAGGGTAAAAAATATACTCTAAACAGATTGTTTGAATAATAAATAAAAACACTGTGCCTTACGGGTGTTTTCCTAATATTGTCGAAAACTCTAGGATGTACATTCTTGGGGTACCTATTTAAGGGAAAAAAGTTCCTAAACATGTGTCCGGAAACTCGTTAATTTCAGTGATACAGCGTGTTGAAAAAAAGTTAATTATTTTTGAAAGTAATTCTGAGGCTAGTTGCTATGCTCTCAAATGTTAATATCGTTTTAGGTAATCGGGATTAAAGTTCGCAAAAACAATAATTTGTTTTATCACTTACTATATTTTTAACTAATAAAATTATCTATGTCGTTATTAGTGTAATGATTTTGATACGGCCACTAACATGACTAAATAATAGGTGATTGTATGGTTATCGGAGATTGGTTTGATCATATGCCCTTGTATGATTTTCGCTTGACTATACTTAGAATGCTCAACTAACATAATTTGCACGGTTTGCTTTAGGTAAGGCACATGTAAATATTTTAAGCAATTATGATTATACTTAGAATGCTCAACTAACATGATTTGCACGGTTTGCCTCAGTTTAGATGTAGGTAAAACACATGTAAATATTTTAAATAATGATGAGTTTCGTCTGTATGCCCAATATAGTCAGTGTATAGGTGGCCAAACCACGTTCTACGAAAGAAACCTAAACGGCGAGGCGTTTCGGATTTTAACGTTGGCATACTTGTAAAGTTATATTCAGGAGGTAATAAGTAGCATAACTACAAAAATTAATAACATAGATTGACCAGTATTACACTCCCATCTATCTGAGCCGTGGAATGTGATAAAGATTTGATATTTCTGGACAGGGTAATCTGAAGTGTTGTCCGACGAGGTCCAGTTTTCGTCCAGGATCCTCCGCTACATGTCTTGAAATCTCAACCCTCTAGCTATACTGGAACATGCTTAATTAAAGTAGCGTTTCCCTTTGATAAGCGTTTCACTTTGATTAACATTTTTACATCATTACTCTCTCTAAAGTAGTTTCACTTCAAAAATCGAAAAACATAAATCGACTTATTACAGCTTTACTTTGTTGTATTGAAAACGTCTTAATATGAAACAGTAGGCCTAGACCTTTATTATTAATTCAATTCAATACAATTAAATTTCAATTTATTCAAAAATCAACAGTACATGCCTTATAAATAAATTAACTACATTTCAACTATTATGCTAGATTTCATTAACTTATATTGCACATAGATCACCAACAACCTAAATGTGCAATGGTTACATTGTTGCGTTCTTACCGGGTTCCGTGTGAATACAAAATTCAGGACCAGGGCTCAGGAGCAGTTAATCACTATTTATTTCTATACACTCTTCGGATTGAACAAACTACTACCTTTAAGATTAAAATTAAAACTATATCCACTAATTTGTTTAAACAGCCTCAACTTCAACTATTTGGTTATTATTTATCCTCAAGTAATTTATGAGCTATGTCGAAACTATCTTGAACGTTTGAATCACTATGAGCATTACGCAGAAGATGCTGTTAATGTCTTTTTCCTTGTGCTAGTGCACTATGCACTCTTGCACTGTCTTGGTCCATGTGTTGTAGAGTTATTGATTATGTGTCGACTTGGTTCCTCGGATGCCATTGGAATTTGTCTTCGTTGGTGTTGGATCCTTGGTGCCGGTTAGTGAAGGAGCGAGTGTTGTTTGTTTTGCGATTTTGAGCAGACAAGAGAATAGCTGTAGACACCTAGGCGAGGCTGATCGATTTGGATTATGCAGATTTCTCCGCAAGTCCAAAACGATCACCCCAGGAAAGGACTGCACTCGATACGCAGGGTGTTACCCCCTGACTCTACTTCTACGCATGGAGCCCATACGGCGAGCTACCCCGTGCAGTCCCTTAATGCCTGTACACCCCCGTTTTTAGGCGGGAACCCGGCCTAGGGCATCAGCGATGCTTCCCCAGCTGTTATTGAATCATTCTAGTTTTGTTAGTGATTTATGTGATTTAGGATTTTTGAGAGATTTTGAAAAATTTGAGAAATTTTTAGATTTTGAGATTTTGATTTTTGAAAACGAACGAACCTTTTTGAAATTTTGAAAATTTTGAGAGTTTTTGAAAATTTTTGGAAATTTTTGAAATTTTAAAATTTTGAAGATAGAATGATATTGATATTATTTTTTTGGGTTTTTTTCTTTTTTCTTTGTGTATTGTGTATGTGATTTTAGTGTTCTGGTGGGAGTAGTAAACTTTTGTGTACTGTTCTGTTTGGATGTGTGACTCTACTGAATAGTGTTCTTATGATTGGATTTGTATGGTTGCGAACTTGTTCTAAGAATATTGTGTGTTTGCCTGCCAGATATGTGTTAATTGTGTCTACTTTGAGGTCGTTGTGAATGTCTGCATTGCGAACGTACCAAGGTGCGTTCACAATTTGTCTGAGTGTTTTGTTTTGGAATGTTCGTAGTTTTTTCTTGTTTGTTTTGCATGCATGTGTGTATACTATGGCTCCATATAGAATTTTGGGCTTTATTATCTGATTATAGAGCATTAGTTTATTCTTTAGTGACATTTTACTATTTCTGTTAATTAATGGATAGAAAGCTTGTTTGGATGCAATGCCTCCGTTTACTTTTGCTTGTATATGCTTTTTGAAAAGTGAGTTTACTATCTAGGGTTACCCCTAGATATTTAAGAGAGTTGGACCATCTTATTACTGAGTTTTCGAGATTTAAATTTGGAATAGGTTTATTACGTTTAGTTGTTATGAGCATGGCCTGTGTTTTATCTTCATTGATTTTAATATTCCAAGTTTCTGCCCATTCGTATATGGAGTCTAAGTGTTGCTGTACGTGATTTTTGAGTCTTGTGTGATTGTTGTTTATTGAGAATATGCATGTGTCATCTGCGTATATGGAGAGTTTAGTGTTTGGGTGTCTAGGTATGTCTGTTGTGTATAATGAGTATAGTGTAGGCGACAGAGGAGAGCCTTGGGGGACTCCTGCCTCTATGCGCCTTGTGGTGGATAGTGCTGTGTTTATTTGTGTAGTGAAGGATCTGTGTTTGAGGAATGAAGCTATGAGTTGAGTTAGTGGCGGTGGTAAATTGTGTAGTCTGTCTAGTTTGTGTACGAGTCCTTCATGTCACACTTTGTCAAAGGCTTTTTCGACGTCAAGGACTACAACTCCGGTCGATGCCCGTCTTTGTAGTCCTTTGTAGTCGCCTCCTCAACAAGTCTGGCAAGTTGAAGCTCGGTGTTGTGTTGTTTTCTGAACCCAAACTGTTCATCTGGGATCAGATTGTTTTGCGTTATGTGTGTGTTCAAGCTCTCCAACATAACCTTCCCCGTCAGCTTGCTCAGTGATGAGAGCAAGCTAATAGGTCGCCAGTTTTGAGAAAAGATCAAATTCTTGTGAGGTTTAGGGATAAGAATTATTTTTGCTTTTTTCCAAGATTTTGGAAAGTGTTTTAGTGAAAGTCTTGCGTTTATGATGTAAGTGAATTTGAGTAAGGCTGTTTCTGGTAAGTTTTTAGTGCTCTGTTTGGTATGTTGTCGTAGCCGGGTGCTTTTTTCGGGTTTAATTGTGCAATAATTTGCGCAAATTCTGCGGTGTTGGTTGGTCGTGTTTCGTCGTCTTAGTGTTCGTTTTCGTAAGTTAGTATTTCTCTCTAGTTTCTCTCTATGGTTGCCTCGTGATCTATATCCTGGGCCCCATCGCCTAAGGTGAATTGCGATTCCAGCGAGTCTGCGAAGGCCTCAGCCTTCTCTTCGCTGGAATACACCATTCCTCTCAGTCCATGGATATTAGGATATGCCACTTTGTTGCGACCTTGCATCGATTTGGCGATTTTCCATAGAGAGTTGTTTTGTGGGTTGACTGTAGTGACGTATTCGGTCCATGAGTTGTTTTTGTGAGTTTTTATGTCTGTTTTGATTGTATTCGTGAGTCTGTTTGCTTGTGTGTTTAAGTTTCGGTTGTTTGTTAGTTTGGCTCGTCGTTTTAGCCTGTTTCGGAGCCTTATGTTGTCTTTTATGTTTTGTGGAAGCGAGTATGGGTTGTTTTGATTTGTGTGTACAGTTTTTGTGGCTGCGTTTATGGCTGCTTGTATCTCCTCAGTGAATCTAGCAACTTCGTTGTCTAGTTCCGCTTTGGAGGCGATGTATGGTAAGTTGTGCATGTTTTGTGTTAAGTGTTCTTTGAATATGTTCCAGTGTATGAATTGTTGTATATTTGCTTGTTTGTGTTCGTGTATGTTGTTTATTGTGATGGCAATAGGAGAATGATCTGATGAGGATAAATCCTCCAAATTGTCAATCACAACGTTGTGTGCGATGTTTTGAGTAAGTGCGATGTCTAGAATATCTGAGCGTTCGTGATGGAAGTGAGTGGGTTCGAGTGGTGCGTGTACTGTGAAGTGCAGTTCTTGCGAAGCTCTTAGTAATGCAGTGCCACCTGTATTAGTGGCCCTGCATCCCCAAGATCTATGTTTGCAGTTAAAGTCTCCTCCTGCAAGAACTGGCAGTGTGTAGTTGAAGAGTTTTGTGGTTTCGTCTAGTGGTAAGTTAAGTTGTGGTGGCTTGTATACTGAATGAATGACAATGTCTCCGTCAGTTAGACTGACTTTGATACTTGTCACCTCCAGTATGTCTGACTGGGGTGGTTGTATTGCGTCATGTGTGATGTTGTTTTTTACAAAAATGGCAGTGCCGCCCCCCATACGCTGTGCCCTGTCATTTCTGTAGATTGTGTAGTTTTTGATGTGTAATCTTGTTTGTGGGCGTAAGAATGTTTCCTGTACGAGTGCAATATCTATGTTATTTTCAGTCAGGTAGTCTGCAAACTCGTGTATTTTGGGGTAAAGAGAGTTCGCGTTCCAACTGACTAAAAATAGGTGTTTCGGTTTATTAGCCATTGAAATTAGCAAATAGCGGATTTTTGTTGATTATATCTGAAATTTTATTCAGTTTTGCCACTATGTCTTGTTCAGACATAGTTAGAAGAGCAATTAATCCGTTTGCTTGCGGCATTGCACTCGTTTGGGAGTTTGTGTTTTTGTTTGTGGGTGTTGTTTGTGTGGGTTTTGGAGCTTGTTGTTGTTGTTGTTGCGGTTTTGTGCGAATGATATATTTGTGTTAACAGGCCGTGTTTGTGGCAGAGGTTTTTTGTAATTTGGGTTTTTCGAGCACATTGAATAGTTTGCAGGGTGTTCCTCCCCGCAATTGCAACACTTTGCTGGGGTTTCTGTTGTTTTAATGCACTCTTTATAAAAGTGCGGACCTGCGCACCTATGGCACACAGGTTTGGCGTAGCAGTTTGAAATGGTGGGTCCAAACTGCTGGCATTTGTGGCATTGAGTGCGTATTTTATTTGTGCTTCCTCTCTGAAGCTCTACGCTTACTGGCATATAGTTAATTCGGTCTTCTTCCAAAATTTTGATATTGGACTGAGGAAGAAGTACTTTAACTGAATTAGTTAGAAACTGACGTCTCCTACCGACCTTCAGCCAGTAAATTTCCTTGGGGGAATAGCCCCTGTCCTCTAGGTCATTTTTGATATCTTCTATGTTCATCTTATTGGCAAGGCCTTTGATTACGACATTAAGAAGCCTAGCTTCCGGGAGGAAGCAGGTATGGAACGGATACTTTTTTGCAAGTAAATATCTGGTGATGCCTCTATGGTCTCCTGGAGTATTTAGGGTAATTTGTATGCCAAGTTTGGATTTTCTGACATTTTCGAAACCAAGTTTTAGAATTGTCAGGTCTTGGAATATGGTTTTCCAGTGCTCTGGACATCTGATTATGATAGGCACCACATCAGGATTTTTAGGGGCTGATTGGGCGCTTGGGGTGGGTTGGTGGGCTTTGTTTTGAGATTGGGCCGAAGTAGTGGCCTCTGCATGCTTCTTCAAACAAGCAGCTAATATGGGTTTGACGGTGGCTGGGAAGTTGTTGGGAGGGTTCGTGTCCCTCTTGGGTTTTTTCAGAGGTGGGAATTCCTCTGAATTGGGCATTTTGGAAGGTTTTTCGGAGTCAGAAGAGACTTCCATCTCTTCGTCCTCCTTGGCTTCAATTACGGGGGGGCACTATGTTTTGTGTATTGTCTGTGTTTTGTGGCACATTTAAATGGGTCGACATATTACTCATTTGATTCGAGAGTTCGTTTAATTTTGCCAAATGTTGTGAATTAATTTATGATTTTTGTCTGAATCAGATCTAAGTTTGTGTATAGTTTTGCGGAGCTCGAGGTTTTGCGCCTCAAGTTTTTTAATTAGAGACGACTCCATTTTAATGCTGTTTTTGTGTTGTGTAACTGTGTTGCATGTGTGTTTCAACTTACTGGTGAGTACTTTTGTAGCTGGTGATTTGTCACGTTCTTTCTTCACTGCTCCTGTCATCGCCTCTTCCGGCGGTATTGCCGCTGTACAGGCTTCCCTGCGGCCTGAATTCTCTGTGTCCTTCGTCTTGTTGTAGTGGGTTTCTATTGTTGTTTGTTCACAAAGTGACGAGATACATGCACTCTAGGTACGATCGTGCCGTCACTCTGTGTTGCGCTTGTTGCGCTAACTTCAAACGAGTTTTTTACGCCAGCATAAGCTAACGTCAAACGATTTTTTGGCGCATACACTACACTGAAAAGTATAGTGCTGCTTTGGGTGTCGTTAGCGTTTTACCTCACTTCACTTTTTGACATTGTTCGCAGAGCGGATTGGTAAACGTGTTGCTTGCGCGACCGAAGCAACAGAACTATAATAATTACGCAGAAGATGACCAGTGCTTCTTCCTTATATGCGACAGCAATGCTTTCCAGCATTGTCTTCCTTGCTCCTGTATGCGCTCCATGATTTCGGTCACCTTTCGCCTAGCAAACAGTGGGAGATGTTCTCGTCAGGCTGGTCAAACACAACATTAACACAGAAATCTGTAACATTAAGATAAACCAAATGCAAATGATGAATAACTATTACGATCACCAAGTTTTTATACTAGGTATTTACTTACTGAAACAAAAAAAAAATCTTTTAAAAATTGACGCAGAATTTATGGCAGTCTAGGTAGCCTATGCTTAAATCCGACCCTGAGTGTCAATCACATTTTCGACGTTATGCCAATTGGCGCTTTCTTTCATTCTCCGGTGAATGTGCCGGTTGACAATCTATCCTTTTATTTCTTAAGGAAAATGACAAATTGGGCATCAAACAAATAATAAAGGAAGCACCTAAATCATTGGTGTTAGGATGGTGACAAAGTTCTAATAAAAAAGGGCTTGAATTGTATAGGAAAAATTATCTCAAGGCAAGAATGGACCGATTAAAGTTATTTTTGTTTCCTGTATTCTATTCGTATAAATTATTTAGGTCTTTGTAAATTTGGTTGATATGATATATAATTAGTATACTATAATGCAAAAATTTTGAATCTTCATGTTCACAAAGTCTGCAGTTGTAAAAAAAATATGCTTTATTGATTTTACGATGCTTGGTAGTGGTAGATTCCTAGTAGTTTAAATATACTTTTTATAAAATTAGTTGATAAATTGCTATTGTCAAACACATTGGGTGATAAAGAAAGAATTGGCGGACTTGTACATGCCATTAGTTGTGTTCGTGTTTAATAATATTAACTTAAATTAAAACAAATCAATTAAAAATCGTTTTGGTGTTACCCAGAATATCAGGTTCCGAATATTTTCCGCCTATCAAAATACACACGATTAATAACAGATTTTGCTAAGTGTTTGACAGTAAACAATGTTGGAAGATTTTAATACACCTACTGAGAATCGTATTTTTAGTAAACATATATTATTTTCAATCCTGTTTTTCAAGATGAAGTGATAAAATTTAATTTTCGAGAGCGAAATTTTCGAATTATTTTGGCAAATACCATTTGAGTATCCTCTTGAATGTTTTGCATATTTGCTGTTGTCATTCTAGCAATTATTAAATTTATATTTATTTTTCT
>MU193026.1:1107-25883 GCA_016904865.1 Pissodes strobi
TGCTGATCCACTCCTGCACATAGGCCTCCATTTGTCTCCTCCACTCCAACCTGTCTTGCGTTTTTGATGTCAGTTTATTCCTGTCCTTTCCTTGATTTCGTCTTTCGTCCATCCATCTCCTTTATGGTCGTCCGATGCTTCTCTTGGAGAGTCCGGGTCTCCACTGCTTTGGCTGCCTTGTCCATCTCGTGCTGTCCTACCTGGCGATGTGGCCCGCCCAGGTCCATTTGAGAGTGGCAACGCGCCTCACTACATCCTCCACTCTTGTTCGGAGTCGTATATCTTCGTTTCTTAGGTGGTCTCGAAGTGATACTCCTAGCATAATCCGTCCCATTGCTCTCTGCGCTCTTTGAAGTTTGTTAGCTGTTCTTATGGTTAGTGTGGTTGTTTCCATTGCATATGTCAAAACAGGGAGGATACATGTATTGAAGACCTTAGCTTTAAGATTTATGGGAATGGCAGGGTTTTTAAGAGTGCCTCTTAGACGTCCGACGGCCATCCACGCTAGTCTGATTTGTCTACTCACTTTCGCCTGTTGGATTTCCTTACCTAGTTTTATTCGTTGACCCAGGTATACGTACTCCTCCGCTCTCTCAATTGAGCTATTTCCTACTTGTATTTGTACCTCGTCTGGTGAAAGTATTTTGGTTTTGTTCAGGTTCATGCTTAACCCGACCTTTTCCGAAGCTTCCTTTAAATCTGATATCATTTCCTGTAGTTCTTCTAGATTTGTGCTTATGAGAATTACGTCATCAGCGAAGCAAAGGTGACTAAGATATCTGCCGTATATGCTAATTCCCTTTTGGTCCCAATTTAGTTGTTTGAAGATGTCTTCCAGAGCCATTGTAAAGAGCTTGTGTCTCCTTGCCTCCCCCCTCGTTTAACAGATATTTTTTTTGGTTTCCAGATCGTCCATTTTCACTTTTAGGGTTGCCCTCTCATATATAGGTTTCAACAGATCCCTGTATCTGGAGTCTATCCTCGCGTTATTCAAGCTTTGATGTATGGCCCACAACTCAACGGAGTCGAATGCTTTGTTGTAGTCGACGAATGCCATATGAATCTTGACGTTATATTCTGTATATTTTTCAATTAACGTTTTTACATTTTGTATTTGTTCAATAGTGCTAAATGCTTTACGAAAACCTGCTTGTTCTGGCGGTTGGTAGGCGTCGAACTTATTTCTAAGTCTATTGGTGATGATTTTTGTGAGTATTTAATATGGGTGAGGTAGGAGACTTATTGGGCGGTAGTTTGTGATATTTAGTTTGTCACCCTTCCAGTTGTCGGGGATCTTGCCGATATGTAGACATTTGTCCATGAGGATGCATACTGACTACAGCGTTACAGTTCCACCGAGTTGCATAATTTCCTTTGTTATTCCGTCTTCCCCAGGAGCACGACCATTTTTCATTTGGGACAAAGCCTGTGTGATCTCTTTGGCGGTGATATCCAGGATCTCTTCTGAGCCCACATTTGCAATATATTGCATTGTAGTATTTGGTGCTTCATTCGCTGGTGTGTAGAGTTCGGTATAAAAGTCCTCCACAATTTGATTTACCTCGTTCCTTTACTGTTTCAGTTTACCTTGCATATTTTTCAGTTGGTGTATGGTTGTATTACCTATTGCATCTACAAACTTATCAAACTTAATTAAGTTCACCTCATACGACTACTAAAATTCGTTGATTTAACGCCCCATCTTGTGCAACTGAACGGGTCGGGAGCAAACTACTAAACCGGCAATGCATGACGCGTATAAAGCAAACATTTCTGGGCTTACTACAGCTATGTTATGCCGTCGGGCAACGATTTGAGCCTTTCAAAGAAAATATTTTAAACTTTGTATTTTTATACTTTTATGATTGGAAATTAGTCAAAAAACGTTTTATATTTATATAAACATTACTTGAAAATTTCAGATTATAGCGTAATTTTTACATGTGAGGCTCAGCCTGAGTTGCTTTATACGACGAGCCGCCACTGACATAATTAGGTACGCACATGATTTTTTGTTCAAAAAACAAATTAAAAAAAAGCTATTACTTACTTATTCACACAGTAACAATTTTTTCCGCGTTCCGCGTTAAAAAAGGTCAGGTCTTAAGGGGTTAATAAGTTAAAATGTAAAAAGAAAACTTAAATACAGCCTAAGCAAGACCCAATAAAATTTGTTTGTTAAGCATAAAAAAACCAAATCAGTGAGAGAGCATTGTTATGTTCGCAGCGATTTTTACCAAGAAACCGAAATTAAGCTGCTCAACGTACAACTCAAAAATTCCCAATGAATTCGTTTGGGTTTAACCCACTTAAAATGCTAGGAAAAAGACTGATGCTAAATTACGCTAATCCAAGACCGACAAGTAAATTTATTTTTGTTTTGAACTTTACTAACACGAGTCGAGACAATTTGTCCAGTGACTTTTCGCCAGATACATTTTTCGGTGATATTTTTTAGCCTGTTAAATACATTCATAAACTACCTTTTTAGGAAGAATTGATACATTTAGTAAATACGATATATTTTATAATTATTGATGCTTTTTTATCAGAGTCAATTAAGTATCGATACTTTTTAGCCAATATCGATGTTCGAGTACCTTTAGAGGCAGTTTGTGCTGTCAAAGATACTGTAAAGTATAGCACCATTTATACATTGGTAAAAATAATAATAAAGTAATTGTAATAAAAAAGTCTCCGCGAATTCATTTATTCAAAAGGACCCGGATTCGACTGTTAATGGGTCACATCCATCATCAGCCCATGACGAAATTATTTACAAGAACATGCCAACCAGCAAAAAGCATGACGACAAGTTCAAACACAATCTGACCTTAAATTATTAAAGTAACTTACAATCCATAGTAAGGTTAGTCCCATTCCCAAAAAAAAAGAGCATTAAAGGATCTGAAAAATCCAAAGCTAAGCGGGATAATAATTCCCTTTTCCAAGGAAGTCAAATACTTAGGTGTCACTTTTGACCATGGTATGACTTGGGGGCCGCATCTTAGCAAGGTCACTCAGAAAGCAAGAATTACACTGGGCAGATGCAGGCGACTTTGAGGGTGAAACTGGGGGCTGAGCTCCGAATTGAATCTCTGGTTGTACAAAATTATATTAAGGTCCATGCTAACCTATGGCTCTATAGCCTGGGACATAAAGGCCACGAAAACAGGTGCAATCAAGCAACTAGACGGCGCGCGGTGTACAAAGGCTGGCATTTCTGTGCGTCTTGGGGGCGATGAGAACAACCCCAACTACAGAACTGGAAGTCCTGCTAACTCTACCTCCATTACATATCCTCATAGAGCAGTGGCGCACCCAGAAAATATGTTTGGGGGGGCCCAACACATAGGTTGTGCTAAAAAATTTTGGAGTGACACGCCCTGATGTCACATTTTTTTATACAGTTTTTATACAGTCTGGGGGGGGGGGGGGGATCCTGGTCCGATCCCACCCCTTTCCTGTGTGCGGCACTGTCATACCGGGGAACGTAAGAATGGTACAATACCGGCTCAAGCAAGGCAACAAGCCCATCATTGAATGGGAAAGGCCCACAAGCTGGAAACTAGAGGACAACGAGGAGATCAAAGTATCTCTTCGAAATGCCATTAGACGAAACAACCCCCTCCTATGGGTTTGGGTTAGTTTGAGTTAGTTGGGCACTTCTCAGTAACATTTGTAGGCAGAGAAAAATGGGAGGGGGGCCTCCTATAAAAGCAGACCAAGCATGGTATACCGACGGCTCTAAGACCAGTAAAGGGGTGGGAGCCGGGGTCCATGGACCAAGGTCAAATAGCTCCATAAAAATGGGCAGTCAAGTCACAGTGTTCCAAGCAGAGGTCGCGGCAATTCAACACTGCGCCATGGAGATAGAGAAACTGAACATTAGAAAAAGGAGGGTAGTCATATACTCCGACAGTCAGGCCGCCTTAAAAGCAGTTAGTGTATACAAGGTCAGATCTAGCCTAGTCTTTGACTAGGCTAGATCTAGACTGTAGTCTTTACTACATAAGTGTCCTTGAAGAGGTCGGTGGTAACAATAAGCTCACCATTGCGTGGGTTCTGGGACATAAGGGCCATCAACGCAACGAAGAAGCCGACAAACTTGCAAAACGGGGCGCAAGTAAAGTTACGTTGGGACCTGAGCCCTACTGCGGGATAGCAGGACGAGTTCAAAACAGCAGTTAAAAGCTGGATAGATAAGCAATCTCTAAACTGGTGGTTACAAACACCGGGGCAACTACACGCCAAACAGTTCATAAAATACGGCTCCCCAAAATTCAGGGCAAATTTACTTAAGAGGAGTAAGAATATTAGACGATAAGAATATTAGTGGGTCAGCTGACAGGGCACTATAGAATGAACAGACACATGGAAAATATCGGCCTGGCAGATAATAGCCGCTGCAGGTTCTGTCCGGGGGAGGAGGAAACTCCAAAACATGTGTGGTGTGAGTGTGAGGCTCTATGCAGCCTCAGGTATGCAAGGAGAGACTAAACCCGGACCTGCAAAGTACAAGGAGGAGCCGGCACACCACTTCTGGAGTCTGATTAGAAAGATCGGACAGAATGAGTTCCTCCAAGCATGATTCGGAGTGCTACAATAAACCTGCATAGGTTGCAGTTGCAGAGGAGGGCACCAGCGCCAAGTCCTTTCAATTCTAATCTAATCTAATAGTAGGGTGGACGTCAACAAATGGCAAGAAGGGCCACTCAAGAAAAATAAAAATGTACAAAAATGTCTTAGAAATCTTCACAATTATGTAACAATCAACAAGAACACTGAACATATGGTATGCATCCAAATGTGAATTGGTCACAATCGACTATAAAAAAATATATTTTGGTTTTTATACTGAAAGCCAATTTTTCGCCTTAAGGTTAAATAAAAGTAGGCTTAAATCCACCGACAAAATGTCGTTATTTATGCTCGTAAATAATAACGTGTGAGTGTCCGCATCTAAATATGTGTATATTAGTCATTCAAGCTAGGTGTTATTCAAAGAAAATGCCGAATGCTGGAGTTGACACAAAGCTGGCCTGGCTATTAAGATTATGTGACACCTCGCCTAGACTACTGAGATGTCTCTCTAGCTCCAGAGCGTCTAGATTATTCAACCTTGACCCATTGCTCTGCAAGTATAAAATATAAGTCATCTCAATATCAAATTCATGGTTACATAAGAACATGCTTCGTAAATAAAGATTCATTACAATTATTGCGAATGCACCTTAGGTATTCTCTAAGACGAGTTTTAAAATTTCTATAAGTTCTACCCACATAACAAGCGGGGATTTTATAAACACCACATTTTTCAAGTATATTATTTTTAGCTTTATTATTAATTAAGATATTACCCAAGGTATTAGTGTTTGTAAACCCAATGTTCACGTTATAACGTTTTAAGAAGTCGGTTACTACCCTATAAATGAAATGGACCATAAATGTTAATGGTAAAATTGTGTAGGAGGATATATTTCTTGTATGAGACGAAGATTTTGTAGATATGTTCTATATTGTTGTGGAGGATTCATTTTTACCTTGTAATTGATTGCCTTTTGCTCCACAAATGATTACACTTTTTTTGAATTTGTTATAGAGCCTCTTCGCTCTGGCTAGATTTTGTGTCCTCTTCAACATCCTATCAATAATATAAACATTATATCTATGACGTGTGGCTTTTATATGGCAGTGAAACACACACTAAAGGGAGACTTAATGGCACTCGACGAGCGGTGTGTGTGTGCGAAAATGTTGATTGACACGGTTCTGGAATAGCTATAGGTTGAAATTTGGGGGAAACAGATGTCTTGGAAGCGAGTTCCACAGCGATGCAGTGCGTCAGACAAAGGAGTCCTTGTAAAGCGATGTTCTAGGTGTTTATACAACGAACTCGTGCCGTCTGTCGTGACTATCTGACAGGAGACAAGCCAAATCCTGGGAACATCTGCCGTGAAAATATCTGTAAAACAGGGCTATCTCGGCCACATGTCGGCGGTTTTCCAGACTATCCAGAATCCGGGTTAACGCCGGGTCGCCGACGAGACGCACAGCTCTCTTCTGAATGAAATCCAGTAGCTTTAGGGTATGCTTTGGTGCGGCACTTCAGATGTGTGAGCAATATTCTAAGAAACACGGTCTTATTTGCGCTTTGCAGAGCGAGAGCTACTGCTGCTGTGTATACAGTTTTTGTTGCGAAATAGCGCTCCGAGCTTCTGCGAGGCTGATTTTGCGATGTTAGCGATGTTGTCATGCTAAGATATATTGCTGTTGACCGAGACACCCAGTAGTCCGACTGACGAGGATGAAGGAATGGTCGACCCGGCCATAATGATGCCAAGGTTCGCCGTATTGGCTCTCTTGGAACGTGGCTGCTTGGGTTTCTGTTGCATTGAACTGAACCAAATTTCTGTAGCCCCAAGTTGGAACTTTCTCCAGACCTCGATTAATTGTTGTAATCTGCTCTTGTCTGCCATGATAAGTCTCAGTCGCTGGTAAGGGTTTTTCGGATCTAAATTGGCAGACAAGGGTACTGTCATCTGCAAAACTGTAAAGAGGATTATTGGTGTCGGTCAGCAGGTTATTAATATAGACGAGGAACCGAGTTGGTGAATGTATTGCTTCCGCGACACACCTGCCTTAATGGTGAATGTGTCTGAGATGTGCCCATCAATTGCAACGTGCAGGGATCGGTTCGTAAGGAAACTGACAAGCCAGCTGCGGAGAGAGGATGGATGGCAGTTTGTTGAGCAACCCGTCATGCAAAATCTGTCAAATGCTTTCGAAATATCGTAGTTCTCAATTGCCCTACTCCATATATGCTTGACATAGGTCAATATATCTATTGTCAATCTCTCTTTGCGAAATCCATATTGGTTATCGCTAATTGTTCTGTTGATCTCGAGGTACTTGAGTAGTTGCTGATTGGCTACACGTTCCATGACTTTGGAGAATATTGGAAGCAAGCATGAAGTCGTGGTTTTCTTGTCTTTTTTGGAACAGGAAGAACATGGGTAAGTCCCCTTTCCCTGAGACAGAGCAAAAATCTAGAGAGAATGGGTGTAAGTTCGTTGGCGCAGTTCTTTAACACGATGACAAGTATTTCCTTCGGTTCTGATGCCTTCTGCGTATCTAGTTCTTTGAGAATTACGAATATCACGATGATAAAACCTAACTTCTGCCATGGTAGTGTTGGTGTTGAATATGGTGGTGAGAGCCTTTCCTTAGGGGACGTTAAAAGTGGAGTGCGATAAAAACATTTTGGCGATCATGTTTGCTTTTTCTTTTGCTGTAGTCGCCGTGATGCCGCGTTCGTCTGTAAGGTGGGAGAGAAGTTTTTGCAAAGTTATTACTCACTACCGACCAGAAATTCCTGGAGCCACTGGTGCATTGCAAAAGTTTATTCCTGATCCATTGATTGAGTTTGTCATTAGTTTCGTCAATCACACGTTTGCACTCGTTTCTCACTTCGGCAAAATAATTGTGATTTTCAGCAGTCTGATTTTGCTGCCAGTACTTGTAAGCTTGCTGTGTCCTACCTACAGATCTCTCGCATCTTCCGTCGAACCAGGGCTTTCCTTTTGACGGCAAGGGGGTAGAATCTGGGATGTATGCTTCCATTCCTAAGCAGATTACTTGCGTAATCTCGTCGCAATAGACTAACGGGTCGTCAGTCCCAAAGCAGACGTCGAGCCAAGGGAAATCTGCGTAGAACCGTTGATTGAAGAGCGAATCAATCAACGGTAGAACTCTCTAAGATCGTCCCGGTTTGCACAATTGTAATGCCTGATTTTACGAGCCAATGGCGGATCTTTCTGTAGGAGTAGCTGTTCACAAACCGTTGTAATAAGTTTGTGGTCGGAGATACCTAATGGCGGACTAATTGTAATTGTATACTGTCAGGATTTGTGGTTAGAAAAAAGAACCAGGTGGGCGGCAAATCTGCCTCACTCTAAGATCCGAGTTAGTTCGTCTGCAAGTTGAGTAAGTCCACCGCTGAAGCAAATGCTTCAGCTTCTCTATCTTAGTCATCGGTCTTGTTGTGATATTTGAGCCAGTTGGTGTTGTGGGTATTGAAGTCTCCCAGAGCTTTTGCAGGCTCTATCGCTCCGAGAGCATATGAACTTGGTTAATGCCTTGGCAATGAACTTGCGCCACATGACGTCAAGGTTGTTCGGTTGGATCGGTAACACGAAAGGTCGATTGGGACAGAGAGGCATATTCCGATCTTATGTCTAAATAGGGACTGTAAGTCGTAACCAGGATAGGGGTAGTTTACTGTTGTTGTTATAGAACATACTTGTTTTTCTGTAAGGACCAGTAGGTGTGGCCTATTTGCTTGTAGATCTTGGTGTACCGAATTAATGTTTGTATTTAGGCCTCTTATGTTGTAGAAATTTGTTCCTGATGAGTTCGGTATCTTTGCTGTTTTTTTTATGGTATTTATTTCTTTTAAAAGATTTTCTTTAGAAAGTGGTATGTTTAAAGCTCTATTTATAAGTGAATTGAAAGTAGGTTATAAGGGTGTAACGAATCATTTCCAGTAATCGAACCAGTATGGGATCGATTTCTATATCTATCGAATTCATGTTTTGTACCTTTTAGGGAAATCTTGATATCTAAAATATCAATTGATTTATCATATCCAAAGTAAATTTGATTTTATTATGGACCGAGCTAATATATCCAAAGTTGCCATGTATCAGCATAGCATATCAAATTTAAAAGATTTAAGGCTTTACCTGAATCGTAAGCATTTACGCATTCCGTAAATGTATTTGGCACCCAGCGCAATTTCATTGGTAAGGTTCGAATTTAAAAGCAAGTTCGAGTGCGATATTTGTGTATCTAAAATTTTTTGGATTTTGTATATTCCTTGGGTCAGTTCTGGTTAGATTGTGTTGGCTTTGCTAGCCAAAAGAGCCTAGCGAGCGAGCGGAGTGTTAATGTATACTGTATATATATGCTCCTGGCACCGGTATCCAAATATATTCCGGCACATTTACGTGCCGATATTTGCCAACATAGAAGCATTTTGTTATGTATCTTCAAATTTTAAAATACCATGCTTTATCATCCATTGGCTTCTAGCTTCGGAGGCATAGACCTCAAAAAACTAACTAAAACTAATCCAAGGCATGTCCAAAGCCCAAAAAAACTTCCATACACATTGATTTTAATCAACGTATCAAATTATTAGGCCGCTAATCGATAATTGAACCATATACAGGATGTGCTATTTAAAATAACGAACTTGATATTCATTTTTACAGAATAGATCGTCAAGTAATATTTTTTTGGCTGTGCTAACTCTTCAAATAAGGTTTTTTGATATCATGCCAAATATAACCAGAAACCGTGTACATAAGCTAAAATCATGAAAAACAAAACTTTTGTCAATTTGTCCACTGCGCCATGAACGCACATAGTTTTAACAGTGAACCAATGTACGCCACTGACATCTATTAAAATTTGAAAACAATGAAACATGTGTTTCATTTTTCTTCTAGTAAATTAAGTGATTTCTGAAAAAAAAAATGGAAAAAATGCTTTCTGAAAAATCCGAGAGGCGTACAACAAAACATATTTTACATTCTTCTTCCAAAAGCCAAGAAATAAATAAAAACGGTTTGTGTATCTTTGGTGGCCAATATCGAAAAAGCTTTTTGGTTTAAAGAAAACCAGTGACATATTACCAAGACGCAATGATACTTCCCCTATGTACGCTTATGGCGAATTCGAAAACATCTGAATTGTTGCAAAATTTAACATTTTGACCACCCTTTAGATGTTGAAAATTTTAATATAATAGCTAATGAAATTTTCGAAATTTGAGCAAGATTATTTACTTTTTAAACTTCGGCACTCGGTGTTTCAAAGTGAATGTTTTGGCTTAGAATGACCCAAGGAATAATAACATTATTAAGACCTACCTGTATAAAGGGGCGGTTGTCTAATTTCCGGTTCGAGGGACGAGTCGGTTAAAGACTGGGTCACACACTCATATAATGTTAATTATGTATAGAAAAATTACCAGATACGGATTTCCCAGTTAGTGAATTTCTTCTTCCCTCTATTGTAAACAATATGCGAAAGTGTCTTTTAAATTATTCAAAAAACTTTGGGTCGGATGGTCGAACTGCCCAAATATAACAGAACAATACCTAATTTTGCAATTATTTAAAGGGCCCTTCTTTGAAAAATGACCTTTTGAGGAATTTACGTATCTTGTTGTCGTTTAGCACTTAGCTTATAATGGCGCCAGTAAATCCCTTTAAAACTAGTATTCCGAGAAACAATTATATCTTATTTTACCCGTTTGGTAACCGGAATATTTCGAATTGATCAATGGATTTTCGGAATGACTAATCAAAACAAGCTCCTCGGGCGTTGTAATGTCGGTTGGTCTTGGTCGGATGACTAATACTTCTAGTACAAGAGCGTTTATATAATTTTACAATATAATTAATTTTTTTGCAAGATGATTCTGCATTATACAGAAGTGGCCTTCTTTATTAGAGCCCTGCTTCAGCTTATGCTTTTTTGAATTCCTTCATTATCGAACTTCATCTATATTGCAACCAACGTTGTTTTTTTTATATATTTTTTTGTTCATGTTGTACAGGGTCATTCCTTATATTTAGACAGCGTCTAGCGCGGTTATTATACGAGCTGGAAAAAAACTTTAAATACAAAAGTTGTAGGGATCATCCTAAATCGCCAGACAATATTCTAAAATATAATACAGGTATATCGCAAAGTTGATAAAAACACGAGCATGGTATATCTTTAATGGAACACCATGTACCTATATTAAAACAAAAATTAATAGACCCTTTGCTTCTGAATTCAAAAATATAAATATGTTGACATTTGCTTCAGCCTTTTTCAAAATATTTACATTTTAAAAACTATTGAAAATAACGGCGAACATACAACTCAACACTAGTGAATTTTGATAAATTATTTTTTATGAAAAGATATTGCTAATTTTTTTGTTCCATTTTGATTATTAAAAATAAATAAATAGGTTAATAATATGTTCTAATATATAGTAATAATATGTTATTCTAACTTATTTGTTAAATGAAATAATAATAACTGCGATTTAATGAAACAAAATAATCAAGTTTTAAAAGGCAAATATTTCTAAAATGGTTTAACCGAATGTCAACACATTACCTATTCTGAATTCAGAAAAAGAAGATCTAGTAATTTTTGTTTTAATATATAGGGTGTTCCATTAAAGATTTATCCTGTTTGTGTTTCTTTATCAACTTTGCGTTTGTTTTAGAAAATTTTTTGGCAACTTAGGAGCAGTGGCGTCGCCAGCATCTTTTTTCCGGGTGGGCCCGTTACGGTCCGCACCTATTTCTGGTGAGCAATTTCCTGCTGTTGTACTGCCCGTCACAGGCGGCGCCGGATGCCAACTTTCGGGGTGCCACGGCCAATGTTTGCCCAAAAGTCGTTAAAATAACCAAAAAGGTCGTGGAGTCGAAAACGAATAACAATCATAAACATTATGATGAATTTTATTTACATTAAATCAAACCAATTTTCCCATATATACATGATTATGAAAAATTATCAGAACGGTCAATATTTCGAAATATACAGAGGTAATAAAAAAATATCTTATATAAAAGTTGTAGGGCTTTTAAAAAACTACATATCTGTAATAAACTAGAATATACAGGGTCGCCCACAAAGTTGTGGAGAATGATAGTTATATTTTTAAAAATGAAATACTTCGTATATCGTTACTTATTTTGATTGTTCAGGCAATTTTCAACAATTTTATTAACCATATTTTATGCCTAAATCCTTTATATCATAACATTTTGATCAGTTACAAAACACAAAATAAATTTCAAGAAACAATTTCATAAGTTAACTTAAAAAAAGAACGAAATATCAAATCATGGAAAAACGGATTATTTTTTAATAAATGTTGTCATAACTGACAAAGATATAAATTATCGCAAAATGAATTTGGGTATTTAAAATAATTGTTATTCTTTTAATTCTTCTAAATTATTGTTAAACATTGTTTTTCAGGTGACCTGAATAAAAGAAATCTAATGGCGAAAGATCGGGGGACCATGAAGGCCATTCGATAGGTCTTCTTCTTCCTATTCATCGATTTGGGAACGTGACATAAAAGATGTTCTAACTTCACGAGTAAAATGCGGAGAAGCTCCATCTTGCTGATACCAGGTTAAGTAAATATCGGGGGCTAAATTGTTTATAGTTAGAACTATTTCTTGCTGAAAAAGCTGGAGATATCGTTTAGCGGTCAAATTTCCCTCGATAAAAAAGGCTCCAATTACATGTTCCTCAAACAATGCAGCCCAGACATTAACTTGTTCTGAGAACTATGTATGCAATTCTTCATACTAGCTTGGGTTATTTCGCGCCCAGTAACGGTAATTTTATTTATTGAGGTCGCTTCATCCGAAAAAATAATAGTGTTTGAAAAATGCTATCTTTCTAGTCATTATTTCCCAAAATTATAGTCTTCGATCACAGTCAACGTCACAAAGTTCTTGTACAACATTAACTTCATATGGATACATTTTCTAGTAATAAGAATGGTTCGTACAGATTTTTGATCAATTTCATGGTCCAAAGCAAGCTGATTGGTGGATTATTTGGGATTTTCTTCTATCGAAAGCAAAATTTCTATTTTTTTTCCTCGGCGGTAGCAGCGCTACGTCTTCCCGATCTTGATTCTGCATTTTTTAATGTGCCTGTCTGGTTGTTATAAATATTACATACCTCCTGATATGATCTCTGTTATCATCATACCCCTTTAAATTTAAAATATTAATTCTCTCTGTTTCACTAAGTAAAAACGCCATGCTATTTCCTTCAATGCTTAATTATCTCAGAATTTGCCCTCAGGTGTCAAATTATTAGTAACAAAGGTCATACCTCAGTTGTTGCTCAGGTAAATTCGACTACATTCGAACCTTGCATTGTTATCCGTTAGGTATTATTTGAAACGCCGATATCTAGGAAAATAATGAATTTAGGCATAAGGTATGGTTAACAAAAAATTTTCAAAATTTACTGGATAATTAAAATACGTAATAATACACAGGGTGTTCCATTTAAAAAAAATATAACTAACATTTCCCACAACTTTGTGGGCGACCCTGTATATTCCAATTTATTACAGATATGTAGATGTTTAAAAGCCCTACAACTTTTATATAAGACATTTTTTGATAACCCCTGTATATTTAGAAATAATCGACCGTTCTGGTAGTTTGCCTAACCCTGTATAAAGGTTCAATTACAAATTCTATTTATGTAATGGTAATAAGTATATAGTTATTTCGTTTTTAAATAATAATATATAAAATATTGAGCCTATTTAAAATATTATTTGATTAGACCTTATCCTTATACATTCAGTTTTGGGACAACCCCTTATATGTAAAGAAAGAAAAAGAGAAAAACAAGTCATAAATTGAACACGGGTTTTGCGAGGTTTTTGGAGGAGATCCGAAAGGGTATCGCTCGAGAACAGAGATAGATAGTCAAAAGCTGGTGCAGTGTACGGTTTATTTTGGTGAAATGTTTTGCTTCTGTGTTTTGAACATGTCGTTACAGGTCAGTAAAATGAAATTTATAATATTGTTTTTAACATAATTTTTGCAAGTATTTCTTTTATTCTCATGGATAATTCATATTTGATGGCATAACATGTGTACATATTTAATGAAATCGTTTTATGCTGTGAATAACCCTGCTTTAAATGAAAACAAAAATGTATTGTTTGCTGCCCTTTCGTGCTGGAATTTTAGTTTGAGTATGCCTATGATCGCAAGTAAGAGCTTTTGTGAAATTACTAACATTTTCATACCCTGACGGGTGAATATCCTAGTTATAAATGAAATGACCGTTCTAGAGATATTGGCCCTAATTTCAACTTTAGCTGAGTAGCCTCCGTATTCCAGTACCTCAGTGCCCTCCAGCGGCGTCTGGCTAATTAACACCCCTCTTCGGTAGTGTATTGGTCATCACATCCGCCTGACACACGCGGAAAACTCGGGTTCTATTCCTGACCGGAGAGCTATCTCTTCAGTTTTAAATATATTATGACTAGTGTGGAATTACAAATTTTGGCGCGGGAGACAGTAATTTAATTAATTATTATACTTATAAAGGTTGTACAGCATAATTCGGTTCAGGAATTTAGATCGAGGGTTTCTCTGCCGCACTCTTTCCCCTCGTGAATTCCAGAGTCCGGCACGTTTTTCCCAAATAATTTAGCACGTTTTCTCTAATAAATTAGGTGTATTAGAAATCTGTGTTTTAATTTATATGACACATCTTTGCCTAAAATTTCCCTAATTTTGTTACCGTCGGACGCATTAGGAGTAAGTAAAATTGTGCAAGATATAATAATAACACAACGTATAGGGATTATTTATCTTTTTAATTTATTTTGACGGTCATTGGCAAAATAAAAACAATGCACAACTTTACTTATCTGTTGAACAGACCCGGGTAGATTATACTACAATATTTTAATGTTCCCTACTGAATTTTTAAAAATTATTAATAAAAATATGGAATTATTAATAATTATAAAATAAATAATAACGGCAGAACAGACGGCAATAGAACTCTAAGCGCGGCTGCTGCAATGGAGATGTCGCCTATAGATGTTGATAGACAAAAACACATTTTGTTTGTAGCTGTATGCAGCGTGGTTAGGTTTTAGAAAGAAAAGTATTTTGTAAATGCTTGTGTTGTTTTTAGGTGGGCACCTGGGTGGTCACTCTACATTTTGGGAGGGTATTTGCCCACCCAAGCCCACTCTTGGCGACGCCACTAAGGTAGATATTAAAGTACTTCTACGAATTTAGCCAAATTGTTATTAATATGTTTATAGAAAGGCATAAGCACAAACTCAACAACTCTTTAAGAACTTTGGTTATATATTATTAATATATATTTAACATTCACTACATTCAGTAGAAAACCTAGATAAATAAACAGTATTGCAAATACACTAATCAAAATTACCGTTCAAACAACTTATACAGGGTGTGCCACTTAGCATGGACATTATTAAATATTTTGGTTATTCTTTACTCAATTTGGTACACGTCTCGATTCATATGGGGACCAGGGTACAACATAAGTTATTGGCGTGGGCCAATGTTTAAAGAATATTAGGGTATTTATTATCTAACAATTATTAATCTCAAAATATGGATCGGCCTTTTTTCAGATTCCATGAGTTTTATATATGTCTAATTTTCTAAACAAGAAGAATATTTTAAATAATGATACCTATAGGCAGCTATGAGAAAAAAATAACAAACACTATACATATGAAATAATTGAAATAGAAGAAGAAACTCTATTTATACCTAGTCTTGTAAAAGTACTCTATTTTCAATGCCAGTATAAGTACAAGAAGTTACTGAGGTAGTGCCAAGAGTTTCGCATTGTTTAGGATAGGGCATATGAACAGAAATCAACAACTTTCTTAGAATTTTAAATATTATTATTACCTTTAACATTCAGTAGACAACTTTAGTAAATAAAAAGCAATGCATATTGACTAAACGAAATTCTTGGGCATCTTATACAGAGGGCTTCACTTATATAGTTAAATATTGCGGTTATTCATTTTTGCAATGCTTTTGGTAATTATATGTTTGTACATTTATAAGGGGGCGAGTGCACAACACACGTAGAGCACAATGTTTAAAGAGAAATTAGCGAATAGTTTGGATCAGCGACTAATCGGCCTGACACTAAGTATTAAAATTTCATTAGGCATTACCAAAAACTTTCTAAAACCAAATTATATTTGACAGTTTCTGTAACATATGCATCAATCAAGTTTTTGAACAAAATTAATCTTCTCCTTCTCCTGATATTTCGATTCAAAATGTTCCGATATATCACGAGATAAGATGCCTATTTCTGGGTTATGTTTTGTACCCGAGAAAAAGAGAGTGACTGGTTTTTTGTGGTGTATTGGAGGTAAAACAATTTTGTCTTGTTGCAAGAGTATTGTATTTGTCAACTAACATAGATAAAAATAAATATTAATATTGACTGGGAGAAAGTAGGGAAAAGCAGTCTGAGATGGCATGGTGGCTGAGATGGCATAGAGTGTACATTTGCGAAAATGAATAATAAATGGCAATATCGACATCACTCCGTGTTCGCAGACGCTTATGGCTTTCTAAATCAACTATTGAAAATCTTATTTGGTGAACTTTAAATATTCTCTACATTACGACATACCAGATAAATTTGGATTTATTTTCTGCATGTGAAGGATGTTGCTTAGGCTCGTTTATTGGATGTTAAGGGTTTCCATGTGCAAGTAGGGTAAGAAGACATAGGAAGTCCTTTGGTGAGATAGCGGTATGCCATCTCATCAAACACCACTTAGTCTTTAGCTATAATGAAAAAATTGCCGCAATCAACAAAGTTTTCAATGGTCTTCCAAAATCACAAAGTTTTTAATTGGCGACATCTGCGTGTTTATAATCTCCTAATGTAGGTCTATGTATATGCCATACCGCACATGGGTGAATGGTCAGATGGTTTTTATAAGGGTTTTTAATTAATTTATATTTACAAAATACAAGGGTCTATGTTGACTATCTTAGAGCTTTTGAAAAGAATAAATCACTAATTTCTGTGGTTTTTATGTAACAAATATTTAATTTTTGTTAACAATTTTTGAAAAGTATATCATCTCAGACCACTTTCCTCTAGTATAATTTTCAGCATTTTCGTAGTAAGAATATAAAGAGATAAATCTAAGCAATAGCTCCAAAGATTTCACAAATTAATTCAAAATGTTGGACAAAAGCATTGATTGCTAAGAATTTCATCGATTCTTTAAAATTCTTTGTTATTTTGATTTGAATTTTAGATAACGTCGAAGATATATTATACAGTGTGCTTCTAATTAAAAAACTTAAAAGCGTATGCATTTTTTGACCTCCTATATCTATGTTTCAATTGTGGTTTTTAGCTTTTTGAAAAACTTTTGTCTTTAATTTTGATTTTAATTATTATAAAAGAGGAAATATTTTACTTTGTCACCTACTACACCGCATCCTGTAAATCCCTACCGAGCATGTGCTTAGAAAGTTATTTAGACAAGACTTTATGACTAGTTATAGTTATATCATTTCATTGCAAGAATTGATTAACTAATTTGCATCTTTGATAATTAAGATAAACCCAATACCAGTGTACTCTCATGAACGCTAAATTTCATCACAGGATGAATATCCCATCTTTTAAGCAAAAAAAAAACAGTACTGCAGCACTGCCAGCACAAAATTTGGATTTATTATGAACATCACGTGTAAGCAATAATTGAAATGTATTCTGAAAGGGCTTTCGACCATGTAGAATCATGATTGATATTGATTATGAAATTAATCAATGTCGTCACAATTTATCCATTAACCTCGCGTTACAATAACGAATTACTAATTCCTACGACCTTACTTCAATAATTGATATGTAAATAATAATCCTCAGATTGGTAAAAACTTTTAAGCAAATCTACTTTATAATTTAATTGTGCCTATCTTATGTGGGACACACTGTATACAGTAAATCTTTAAAGTTCCAGGTCAGCTCTATAATTTTTAATCTATAATACAATAATTATGCAAAATGAGAGCCCCAAACATCCAATGGGTTTTTTCGGGGTTATGTTAAGGTAATTGCAAGGTACGCGTCACTAAGTTACTCCTTGTAAGTACAGAGGGACACATAAATTAGTACGGAGAGTTTACGACTTGCAAGCCAACTTGTATTAATTTCTATTGAATTTCAACTATTTTCATTCTCGTATTCTTCAGAACATTTCTGCAAAACTTTCGCACTCTTTCAGCTAGCTCCTGAGCTACGGAATTATTTGGATCCTTTTCTATAACCAAATCTACACAGTCTAGGGCCTCCTCATATTCTTTAAGACCTAAAAATAAGAAATGAGTAATAGTGTTATCTTATTCACCTTGCTTCGTCTTAAAATCAGTACCTTCCAAAGCCTGGCCTTTTCTCAATAAAGCTTTCAAGTTTTTGCCGTCAAGTGTTAACACCCTCTCACAGTCCTTTAGAGCTTCCTCAAATTTCTTCAGTTTTAAGTGGGTCAGTGCCCTATTATTCAAGTTAATAATATTGGCTTTACTCGAAATGCTAAGGGTGAAGCATTTCAGAGCCAGTTCATAATCGCCACTTCTGAAGAATTCTCTGCCCTTTTCCAGCTCGCGGTTTGAAACAAAAATTGCTTCGGCTTCTGTTGAGTGTTCATTGAAAGATACCTGCAAAATGCATAAAATTATACGTATGTTAAATAAAGGATATTTAGATATATTTGGACATATTTGGGAGTGACACATTTTGTTACTCCTTAACATCTTGGTAACATTATCAATGACATGCCAATGTTAAAATATATCTTTTCTCCTGTTGATTATTCATCAATTATATTGTATTATTAAGACTAAAAATCACTTCCACTCCGAATATTAGATCAAACTCAAAAATAATTAGTTTTTTTCTTCAAACGTCAGTAAATTCGTCATTACTCGACTGTGTAGGCGGCAGTGAAGTTTCGTTTTTCCTCCGCCGGGGCTTTACTTTTCACTTTTCCGCCGGCGGAGGTAAAAGTGTTATCATAGCAACATAGATACAATACAAACAAACATCAAAATAAGCGTCAACAACTCAAGAGTTATTAAACTAAAATTTGTATTTATCACTCAATGTGTGACTGCATTTCTAAAAATCACTAATTTAGGAACAAATTGGTTATTATTTAATCGAACTTACTCAATAACTGCTTATCAATACGGAATTAAAACGCAATCGAAGACGCAATTTTAGAAATATAATTATTGTTGACAGTGTCCACTGACAGCTTTATGACATTACTATAGCAACAACCTGAGCCTATTCACCGACACCGCACCGGTCTAAGCCGCCTTGCGAACCCACTTATCTATAATAATAATTATTATTACTATTAAAAAGAGACTTTTTGCATCAATTTGTCGACATTTGAAGAAAAAACAGCATATTTTATTTGGAGGAAAAGTTACTTTTCATGGCTTGCTCTCTATTACCAGCCTCACTCCGTTCGGCTGTTAAACACGAGCGCGCCATGAAAAGTATTACTTTTCCTCCATATAAAATAATATACTATTATATCTCCCGAGTGGTGGAAGTAAATGTGGAACAGTTTTCCAGAGTCAAGTTGATGTATTTATTGAACATATTATTGTCGACATGTTACAAATTGACAGATATACCGCATGTAACAGGACGAAACCGTCCAATGAATTTAAAATATCGTTTTCATTCTCCCCTCTACGAAATTATAATTTTCTGTTTTAAAAGGTCAAGCGAAAGCGAAAGTGAAACATGCTAGGTGATAGGTTGCTAGGTACGAAAAACTTTCGTGCCCTGGGTGACGAAAAAAATAAAAATAAGTCAACGTTGTCAATGTCAAACGTTATTTAGAATAAAATATGTAAATTTACAATTGTTATATGAACCTGAAATATTTAATGGCAAATGTTGATTGAAATCTTGTCCAAAAGCAACGGCGGCACTGCCAATAATGCGTCTTACGTTATTAGGGACACATCTGTAGTTGTACACCATTTAACGAAATTTTCATAGACTTGATTGTACCGATTTTTAGATTTATCTGGTAACGAACTACAACTGCACGCAATATTCGCTGCATCTTCAATACAACGAGACTAATTATTAATTTCTCGATGCTTCAATAGAACTCATATTTTGTTAAACTCTCGCTAAATACCAAAGTTATCAACTTAACTATTCAATAATATTATTATTTGATAAATGTCAAACTAATAATTTTTAATTGACATGAATGTTACCTTAGTAACGTTAACAAGCAACAATGTGATACTGGTATTTTTATAACAATAAGCCGCCTTATATCAATTTTATTACAATCGATTGGGGATTTTCAGCATCAAATTTGAATATGTTTATTTTAAGAAATCGAGAGGGGAGAATGAAAAGTTTAATACATTACACGCTGCGAAAGCCCTTTCAGGTGCTTGGAGTTTTTTAAATAGCCTCGGCTACGCTACGCTTCGCCTCGGCTATTTAAACACACCTCGCACCTAAAAGTAAACTTTCGCAGCTTGTAATGTAAATAACTATATTCGACTGAGTAACTTTTACTGCCGCTGGCAGCAACAGTGTAATATTTATGAAAAGTAAATTTTAATGGTATGCATGCGGAAATTTGCAGAATGAGCGAAGCGAGTTCTGCAAGCCACATGAGTGCATTCAAAATACTTTTAACACAAATATCATACAATATTTTTTCTACATACCGCGATGAAAAGCATACAATAATTAAAAATTAAATGTTTAGAATCTCTTACATCCAGGTAGTTTCTAATAGCATCGGATATTTATATTAAATTATCAAAGTTCACATTTATCAATAAAAACTAGCAATAATCATTGTTGGTTGATTTGTTTACAGAAAAATTGAAAATTTGAAAGGTCCTGCCAGTTTTATTAAAACGCTAGCGCTGGCAGTTGTGATTTGCCAAAAACGCAAGAAATACAAGAAATCGATCCACTTAAAGATATAAAAGAAGCTGCTAACTGAGTTTTCTTGGATTCACTGCCACAAAAATCAGTAATTCAAGATTGCTCATAATAAATGTATAAAATGACGTGAAAACAAAGGCGTTCCTGGAAAGTATTCCGAAAACATATTATTGGCCTATTTTGAGGAAAAGGCAAAAGTATGGAACTCATCTTCTCTTTGGTCCCATTATTCAATGATCAAAGCTATGCTACGTGTAAATAACAACGTAGATATCAGAAAACGTTTTAAACTGATTGCCTACTGGAAGCATCAAGGAGAGTGTTACCAGGCCAAAAAATCAAAAATTTTAGCTAGAGACTAAATTGAACTTTCTGATGAAAGTAGCTACGATTGTAGGAGTATTTGGAGCCTACCGCAGGGAGGAGCTTTGTCAGTAGACTTTTGACAACGTGGAAGATATGGAGACTTCATTAGTTATTAAAATATCAGATATCAAAACCAAGGTACCACGAAATTTCAATATCGTTGAAAAATTTTATTTGAATTTTTATCGAAAATATACTGATCTTCGTCCAGCAGATGTCGGACATCGGCGGCTCTTCCTAAAATATGTAAAAGGTATCCGATCGAAATTAATACGTTCGGAAAATTTCCTGCTGCTATAGCAAGATTTCTACGACTTCCAAATTCAACACTCTACACGGGACATTTGTTGTTTCTGTTCAACCCTTCTCAACCACGAAGAACAGCAGAACTGAGGAAGAAACTAATTTTTCAAGTTGTTCAAATTGTACTATTAATATAAGTGTAATTAAACAAAATAGAAATGTTCTTTGACGTTTTTTTTGAAAAAAATTTCCTTTAACACTATATATACAGGGTGTCCCGGATAAGAATGAACTCTACATGGATCTCGTAAACCATTAGAGCTACAGATTTGTTTAAATTAGGAAAAAGATGCGCCCCACTGAACCCTGCAATATGATGTTTTTAAAATCGGAAAATTCCGAATATTTCCGAAGATATTTGGAAAAAACCGAAAATTCGCGATTTCATTTGTATTTTTTTCTGACTCTATTTGAAAAGATATGACAAAATAAATGTCACATTCTCATTTTTCTGCTCTATAAGCCCATTTTCTTAGATTTTCTATCCGACGTTTCGTTTCTTCGCAACCATCATCAACTTCATTTTTTTAAATAGTCGAAAAAATATGTTTTATTCCTAATAAACTTTAATTTTAAATCTAAATCCAACGGACATATCACACTTACTATTTTTTACGACGTTTCGGACTAAAAAACCATCATCAATGCTAGTTGATGATGTTTGCGGAGGAACGGAACGTCGGGTCAAAAATCTAATTATGTCATCTTAAAGTGGAGATAAAGTGGCAATAAAAATGAACAATTTCTGTCATTGCGTTTTCTAACATTGTCGGTGTTATTTTCAAATGGCTGCTCGTATTTCAGCTTTTAATTCTTCAGTGTTTTCAAAAGTTTTCCAACAGACTTCATTTCCTGGGTGCCCCCAACAGGAAAAAAATCTAGAGGTGTTATATCTGGAGATCGTGGAGGCCAGGTTATCGGACGATAAGTGGAAATTATATTATTTTCGAAGCGGTCTCTTAAATATTCCCTATTATTTCGTGAATTTTGGGGAGGAACCCCATCTTGTTGGAACCACATGTGGTTTGTTATACTTGTAGTTAGGTATCGAGAGCATCTTCTATTTTATTCCTTAAGAATTGCCCATATCTCTCAGAATTGAATGTTCCTTCCTAATTATGGGTCCGATGATTCGGTTTGCGAAAATACCACACCAGACATTTGTTCCAAAGCGGTTCTGGTATCTGGATGTTCGAAATCGATTTTCATTTTTCCTTGACCAATAATGTCTACGAACGACTCGCAAAAAGTCATTCTGCACTCTTTATCTACAGGATGCAAAGCATGGCAGATGCGTTATCTATACGCGCGGTATTCTTCTCTACGATGAATTCTTTGAGCTACTGTTTTCAGGTTCATGGTTTTTTGTTCGTTGTAACACTGGTTTGTCAAATGCACCATGCTGTCTTAAGTTTTTAACTAACCATTTAAAAACGGATCGACGGTTGATGCCGTTCAGGATATTTTTGAAAATAATGCATCTCTGCTTGTGCACAATTTTTTTGACTATCGATATAACAACAAATCATGTCAAACTTTTCTTCATTAGAATAATGTGCCATTTCCTTTTATTTTTATAATAAAATGCAGTTTAAAATAATCACAAATTAACAAATTTACAAATGATTGATATCTGTTTACCAAGTGACAGATCGAAAGAAAGGCAATTGATTAATTTAAAAGCCGCCAACATAGCCTACCCTTTTATCGACACTAAAAGGGTAGGCTATGTTGGTGTAGCTAAATTAAGAGTAGGTAAGTATTTGAAAGTGATTTCAAAAATAAGATTTTTTCCTGGTAGAGGAGAAAACGTGGCGATGAGAATGAATTTTAAAATAACTTCTGGAATAGAATAAAAAATATATGAAAACGCAATATTGTCAATTACTGAGCCATGCCGAATTTTCGCGATTGGTTTTTTCTCATTCTACTAAAAGACCTAGATTAAACTAAATTCCACACTTATTGTCACTTTTTCTGCTCTACAAGATGCCGTAATTAGATTTTTGACTCGACGTTTCGTTCCTCCGCAATCATCTTCAACTAGCATTGTTGATGTTTTTTTAGTCCGAAACGTCGGAAAAATGTTAAGTGTAATATGTCGTCGGATTTAGAATTAAAATTAAAGCTTTTTAGGAATAAAATATTTTTATTCGACTATTTAAATAAATGAAGTTGATGATGGTTGCGAAGAAACGAAACGTTGGATTGAAAATTTAAGAAAGTGGGCTTGTAGAGCAGAAAAAGTAGCAATGAGAATGTGGAATTTATTTTGTCATATATTTTCAAATAGAGTCAGAAAAAATAAAAACGAAATCGCGAATTTTCGGTTTTTTCCAAATATCTTCGGAAATATTCGGAATTTTCCGAATTTTAAAACATTATATTGCAGGGTTCAGTGAGGCGCATCTTTTTCCTAATTTAAACATATCTGTAGCTCTAATGGTTTACGAGATCCCTGTAGAGTTCATTCTTATCCGGGACACCCTGTATATATAAGTAGTAACTATATAAGTAGGTATTTTAAGGCACTAGTGCCTTAAAGTAACATTTTTAAGGCTAGTAGACAGTGTTAAAAGTTCCATTTTTAACATATTTGTAGAAAATAGTTATTTATGACATAAGTGCTAAAAGTGACATTTTATTGTGTGAGTTTGGGACAAGACGCCGTCCCATCCCTTCGAACAAAATAAAATCACTTTTAGCACATACATCATACATTATTTTTTCTATAACCATTCAAAGTATAAATCAGCGCATTTCTTACGTTATTAAATTTATAAAATATCTTTTTGAAATCAAATTAATCATGAAGTTTATTGTTGCTACGGTAATGAAAATTCAACCGTTCGTTGACAAGTATCTAACTTCAAATCTCGTGACATGGAAAGTGATCAAGAAAATGAATTTCGGATCAACTTTCGCTTAGCTGAAATCAGTTATGTAAGAAATATTTGTTTATTCAGTATAGAGCAACCTCCCCAAATACAAAATCATAAAAAAAAAAATTGCGGAAATGCATAATTTTAATTTTTTCGACTCTAGAATAACTGAAATCAGTTACATGAAAACATGTTTCTGTTCTACGTTCTAAATATTTTTCTAAACATAATACCGCAAAAAACTTCTTGCGGAAATAAGCCATTTTCATTTTCTGAGTTAGTGTGGGTTAGCTTTGGTTAGTTTAGGTTAGCTTTGGTTAGTTTGGGTTAGTGTTGGTTAGTTTGTGTTGGTTTCTTCACGCAAGCCTATGCGAAACAATTTCGGTTAGCTTTGGTTAGTTTGGGTGAGCTTTGGTTAGTGTAGGTTAGATTTGTTTAGTTTGGGTTAGCTTTGGATAGTTTGGGATAGTTTCGTCTCGTTTAAGCCACTACGCACTTGCGTGAAGAAAGGATTGCGCGAAGCGCAAGCCTTTCTTCACGCAAGCCTATGCGAAACAATTTCGGTTAGCTTGGGTTAGCTTTGATTAGTTTGGGTTAGTTTGGGTTAACTTT
>MU193027.1:5119-25882 GCA_016904865.1 Pissodes strobi
TGCTGCTACCATCGACACCAGCAGTTCAGATGAAGCAGAAACTTTTGACCTGCCAGAGCCGGAAATGTTGTGGAGGAAGTAGAATGAATATACGCAGCCCGATCCGGAACTATTAATACCAGAATGTTTTGTTTTGGCTAATTTTCTTGGAGGGAAAATACATTTCAAAAAATACAAATATTTGTGTAAAATTCAAGAACAGTTTTCAGAAACTGAATATACAGTCATTGGCTATAAGTCAAACACAGAAAAAAAGTAGCTTTTAAGCTTGTGCCAAAAGATATATCGACAGTGCCACACATTTGTGCCTTGTTGCCCGTACCAGCAAATCTTGAGAAAAAAGTTGACGTACAAGAAATGTCAAAACAAATGTATCTTTTAAATGTCCCAGCAAGCCCACTAAATTATACCAGCCAAATAATGTTCCTGTTTATACATGTTGTGTGCATTTTAAACGTATTTTCAAGGGATGTATCAAAGTCGCCCCATATCGTGTATGAAGTTGATCACCATGTTTTTATTATTTTTACTCAAAATTTTTATTTTCTAGGTATAGATTCACACTTTACCTATATAAGTCTTATTATTAATATTAATATTAATTTTAATACAGTTTTAATACAGTCTAGTTATTAAAGTGTTAGAAGTGATGACGGGGTATAGTCATTCCTGCCAGATCTAAAGGTTGACACTACTGTTAGACTGTGTTACGTCACCCGAGCTGCAAACGATTAACTGCTCTGCTGCTCCGGTCAAGTAGATGTGTTAACAAGTCTACTTCATATATTTAGCTTTTTGTGAACTAGATAAAAAATTACGTCATAACATGTGCTACCGTAGAGTTACGTTACTTTGATCGGGTGTGTAACATTGACCGAAAACTCAAAAAAAGTTTAATGTCGGGCCGGTGCAATACGATCGGACGCGACCTGGTTTCTAACTATGCCGGCAAGTCGACTACTGCTTCATAGATGATAGATGACGCGCGAAAGCGTTTTCGCACGTGAATTGAAACAGGTCTCTCAGAAAAACTTTGACCGTTGTGGCTGCTACAGGTGGAAATTCTTTACCCTGGAAACTTTACTTCACAGTTTAATATTCAGTGCACAGTTTTTGTTGAAATTGTACAGGTAAGTGCCCTATAGTCTTGTGAAATGATTGTCATAAACGAAGACCGCTATCTTCCAGTATTTTAGATTTTTATTTTCAAATGTTGATATAACCTCAAATTTACTATTTATGCCGATAACTTTGACCAATGATCAAAGTTACGGTAGCGGTCAAAGTTAGGGTTTGCTTAAATAGATAAATATGTACCTAGGTACTTTTTTGCTTCAGAATGCCAAAAAGAAGGTATTGTAGCTACGATAGAGGCGAAAGTAAAGCCAAACTACAACAGGCGATAAATATGATAAGAACAGGGAAGATATCAAAGAATGAAGCACCTAAAACTTTCAACATACCGAAAGGTACCCTAATAAATAAGTCTAAGCAGCTACATACTGGTAAAGTTGGCCGTCCATTCATACTGACGACAGATGAAGAAAAAGCTATAGTAGGTCACGCGTTAAAAGTCAGCGAATGGGGGTTCCCTTTTAGCCGCATCGATTTACAACATTTGATTTGCGACCTACTAAACAGAAAGGGAGAGACGGCGCCTCAATTTAAAGAGAACATGCCAAATCTTAGATTGGTCACTAAGTTTATTAAGCGACATGGAGAGCTGAGCCACATATTAAGTCAAAATCTTAAAGTTTCGAAAGCTGAATTAACACCAGAAGAATTGAATAGGTATTCCAACTCACTGAAAGAAACTCTGCTCGTCAATGAAGATGATTTTATTGATCCCAGTAGGATTTATAGCTATGACGAAACTAACCTGGCGGATGATCCAGGTAGAAAGAAGTTCATTTTTAAAAAGGGAACCAAATATCCTGATCGAGCGCGTGATTCTACAAAGGCCAGTGTGTCACTCATGTTCTGCGGATTCGCCAGTGGGATGATGTTACCTACGTACATTGTGTATAAGGCGGAATACATTTGGTCAACATGGACGGAGGGAGGGCCTCCAAATACACGCTATAATAGAAGCAAAAGTGGCTGGTTCGATTCTGTCATCCTTACAGATTGGTTTTGCCACTTATTTGTCCCAAACGTTAGAGGACAGCACAAGGATGGAAAAATTGTCGTGCTTGGTGACAATCTTGCCAGCCACTTTTCTTCACAAGTGCTCGAATGCGTCCAAGAAAACGGCATTGTTTTTGCGTGCTGTCCCAAAAATTCAACCCACTTGTGTCAGCCTCTGGACGTTGCGTTTTACGCACCGTTGAAGAGGAAGTGGCGTAATATACTTGATACCTGCAAAAGTAACCAAAAAAAGAAATCCCAGGTTATCCAAAAAGACCAATTTCCTCGACTTTTCAAAAATCTCTGCGATTCTGTTTGCCCAGATAATCATTCTACCAATTTGATATCTGGATTTAAAAAGTGCGGGGTTATGCCTTTTAATCCTGATGCGGTGATAAGCAGGCTACCTCAACAAAATGACCCTCAACAGGGTTCACAGAATTTAGTTTCTCAAGTCGTTGTGGATATGTTAAAATCCATGAGATACGGCAATCAAGATGTTCCTAAGAAACAAAGGAAATCTAAGATTAACGTCCAGCCTGGTCAAGGAATAGGCTTAGAAGATCTTCAGTCCAAAAATGATATTAATCCAGAAGCAGGTTCATCATCCAAAAAGAAAAGGTGGCTAAAAATAAAAAGTCGCCGAAAAAATGAAAACTTAGCGAAAGTTCAGAAATAAGTGATGAATATTTCCCTTCATTCTGAAACCTCAGAAGACAGCTGTTTTGAAACATGGCAATGCTAATATGATTGATGAACTTAATGACGAGGATTCAACTGATGAAAATTTGAATTTGGTAGATTTTGGGAAAAAATTTAAAGAGAAAATTGATCCTGTTGATCCAGAAAAGGCAAAGGTATTTGCTGCGTGTGATTATGTAGTGGTATAAAATACTGCAAATAACAAAAAGTAATACTATGTTGCTCAAATAACTTCCGTTGCACAAGAATACGAGGTAAAGTTTATGAGACATAAATATTCCAAATTTATTTGGCCCGTTGTGGAAGATATGTTGGTGGTAACCAAATACATTTCATGACACTAAACGTGGTTTACTATTTCCTGAATTGGAGCATTTAGAACTAAAAATTGAATAAGTAGGTATTAACATCCCATATCTAAAATGTTTGTTTGTTAGTTAATTCGTTTAGTTCTATTCAGTGTATACGGATTTTTTTGACTAATAATAATTTATGATTAATGCAATAAACCTTTGTTTTCAACCTAATTTTTGTATTTTTTTATTTTAAAAATAGCAAAATGCTCACCAAAATTTTTTAAAACGATTCGGATGGTCAAAGTTATAAGATAAGAGCCCTAACTTTAACTTATCGTCGCTTTTAAATAGTCGGTCAATGTTATGTCCACCGTCTATAACTTTGACCATCCTAGTTTTTTTTTTAAATTGTCGTTATAAAATTTTGGATTAAAAAATCAAACGGCAAAATCATAAGCCATATTCTAAGCCCCCATGTACGTCTTTAAATTATTCAAAAATCTGACGCCAAAACGAAGATATTCAACTTCAAAGTTCAAAATCGGTCAATGTTACGTAACTTTAGCGTACCTATTTAAGTTCGTGTTCTTCCTCTTTTAATAATATGTATTGAATGGGAGTGTCGTTAGAAAATTGACGTTTTCCATATTTTGAGCGGCTAATTTTTTTATGATAGACTTTTTTTCAGCTACTGTGACGTTAAACGCTTAAACCCCCATCAGTGTTGCCAGTTTCTCGTGGTTGATTGACCAGACTACTCAGTCAAATAGAAATGTGATACAAACGTCAAGTTAGCATGGCATACTTCATTTATTTTTGCTTTTTGTGGACTAGATGAAATATTACGTCATAACATGTAGTGCATATTTAAGCTCATTTTCTTAGAACTTTATACTGGACCGGACTTAAATTGAAAACATGAGAAGTTTGAAATAAAATACATTATAAATTTTTCATGTGTAAAGGTGATAGTGGGTAAATAGTACTAGGATAAATATAATAATGGCAACCTCTTTTTAAATGTTGTAAGTCTAAGGAACAACCAAACTGGTACTGTCTAATATGTAAAAATGTATTCCACAAAAGTTGTTGGTTAAGAAGGAATAAGGGACATGTTGAGCTTCGAGACAACCTAATATGGTGTTCTAAGGAGTGTGCAGAGAGTGTTACAGATGAAGAGTTTACTGTCGCTGAAGAACTAAGAAATATAATTAAAACTTAAACTTGATGAAAAAAAAAATTATATTAAAAGATTAAAAAGAAGCTTAGTCTCATTCGCCCAAGGGGCAGCAGTCGCTGAAGAGGAAAATACTAAAGAAATTGAAAGGCTGAATAACATCAACAAATAACTTCAAAATAAAATTGAATCAAGTTTGAATAAAAAACCTCACAGACATTTTGCTGACGCATCGACCCAGGCAGGACGGGCTGTTCAGAAGCATGTCGCTATACATGCTCAATTTGGAGCAGTTGATGTTGAAGTATAGACCGTGGAGGGTGAAGATAATGACGGAAGTGTGGCTAGGATGGATCATCTAATGACAGCATATAAAAGCAAAATAAATTAATAAGAAAAGATAATTGAGGAGAATACCAAAGACCTCAACTACTATCGGGAAATAAAGGCAAAATTAATGAATACAATCCATAGTATGAAGACCTCTATAGAAACTGGAAAATTAATTTTATGCCAGTGAAATTAAAAACCTGAAGCGTACAATCTTTGACTTCGAGGAAAATAGGAGAGATGCTGTATATCAGGAAGCTGAAGGAAGGAACCAGGGAACCCAAATAACTGAAGATCATGGAAGTGTTGAGGAGCAATACATCGAACATAATAATGACAAAATAAAAAATAATAAGGTTTTGATTCTGTGTGATCAGTGCGGATATAATATTGGTAATAAATTGAAAACATATCTTAAGAATTTTCAAATCGAAACAATTATTAAACCAGGGGCGTGTTTTAATAAATGTATTAGTGATATTTTCCAGTTAGCTAAGGGATATACTAGGGATGACTTTATTATAATACTTGTAGGTTCAAACAACTTTTGTAAAAGCAATCAATACCCATCATTTAGAGATATTAATGAGAAGGTAAAATTTTCTACTCACACTAATATTATATTCACTTCTGTGTCCATATTTAGTATAGCAAATAATCAAAATAGTAGCTGTATCGAAAAAAAATAATTTTAGGCTAGAGGGATATGCAAATAAACTAAATAGATACTCAGAGGGAAATATTTCGTATCTTAACCCATTAGCGCCCACGGATACCATACGGTATCACCTATAAACTGTTCGCCGTTATCCCCCCTCAAAGTTCGCAATGCGTTATTTCAAGCGTGTGGACGTGACGAACGGCTTGTCGGTTAGTTCGTTAGTTGATCGAAGTGTTTAGAGTTATGAAGGTCATTTCGATCATCGGGCACGTTGTAGTTTGAGTTTGTTTACGAGATAGTTTTTAAGCGCGCGAAAACATGGACATTCGATGGTCGTAAGTAATTTTTATCTATGCAGTTAACAACTTCATAATAATTTTTAGGTGGAATTATTATGTCAATATACTATACTTTGGTCGTTTATCAGTATTTTTTGTATACTATAAATATGTTTTTGCCATTCTTCCCTAAACTCTACCGATACCATATGGTATCAATGGGCGTTTACGGGTATTTTTTTTGTCAAAAGTCGAAGACTTTGATTTACAACATTTTTAGACGTGGATTTTCACTCTCGCAAGCATTAGATTTGATGAATGCAGATGACGACATCCTTGAAAATGTTGAGGAAATTTTTATTAACCTTTCTGAGCCAAACGTGGAATCTGATGAAGATTCTGCCGACGAAGATGATGGAGGATTGGTTTGTAAACTTACTGGTAAGAATAGTACGATCTTCTGTTTCAATAATTTCCTTAAGGGTTCTCCAGTTCTAGGTCGGCAATTGTGAGCTCCCGCTGAGATCAAACTAGTCAACAACGAAAGATTAGGATTAGGCAATGATTTTGCAGACGAGGTAATTTGACAATAGTGCTTGGACATGATAATATATTTTTTAATTCTTGGTTTTTAAATAGGCTGTCGAGTTGAACGCCCCCGATCCAACTGAGGAAGTTGTTCTTGGTATTGATGAGTGGATCACACCGTTTGGTAAGTAAGGATGCATAAGCTGGCTCCTTGGATCAGATCTATTACCAACGGTTCGATCTTTTCCAGATGCTGACTATTCCCGATATAATGGCATGAGTCCAGTCGATATTTTCGAACTTTTTTTCGATAACTCTATCATAAGTCATTTAGTCGAGGAGACCCAGCGCTACTCTCAGTTCAAAAATGAAGCCGACCCCGGTATAACTGCTTCAGAAATTAAATGCTTTATTTGAATTCTTATTTTGACTGGCTATAATTTTCTTCCTTCAAAGAGAATGTATTGGGAGATGAAAGAGGACGTTAATAAAATAGTGTCTGACAGTATGAGGAGGAACAGATTTCTACAGATTCAAAAATTCATTCATGTTGCAACCAGATGATAAAACATGGAAACTACGGCCTCTCATGGAATGAGCATGAAGCAGAAATTTTTGGAAAACTTTCAGCCAGTTAAAAATGTATCATATGATGAATCAATAATCAAGTATTTTGGACGCCACGGATGCAAGCAATTTATCCGTGGCAAACCCATTAGATTTGGTTTCAAAATGTGGAGCCTGAACACCAAAGACGGATACCTGATCAATTTTGACTTGTATCAAGGGAAGGATCCCCGAGGAAAACCATATTTCGATAAATTATTTGGAAAAGCCGCAGCTCCATTGGTCTTGATGTCACATAAGGATTTACCTTATGTAATTCATATTGATAATCTTTTTACTGGTCGAAATTTGCTATCTTACCTCCAAAACCTAGGTTACGGCGCCATAGGCACCGTTAGAGACAATCGAATCCCAAAATCCTGTCCAACGACATCCAAAAAAGATTTTAAAAGAAAACCCGCGGCTATTATGAACACGTTCTTGAGAGGAATGATGGAATCTTATTTGTTAGATGGATTGACAACTCGGTTGTTTCAATGGCATCCACAGCAGACGGGTGTCAGCCTGTAGGCTGACAGGTATTCGCAGCAAGAGAAAAGAAACATAACCGTATCTCGCCCTAATTGTGTTGCTTCATACAACAACAATATGGGTGGAACCGATCTAATGGACCAAGGCATTGCCTGCTATCGAATTGGAATTAGAGGGAAAAATGGTATTGGCCCATATTTACCTGGATGATAGACGCTGCCATACAAAACGCATGGTTCCTGTATAAGAAAAATAACAACGTATCAAACTTAGAATTTAGAAGAGAAATTGTTCAAGTATACCTGAAGATATATGCTACACCCGCCAAAACCCCAGGATGAAAAACTCTGACCAAACATGTTCTTCCTGATGTTAGGTATGACAAAATGGATCACTTTGTCATTTCCTGCCAACGAAGACGTTGCGCGGGCACTGGTTGCAAATCGTTCGGCCGAACAATGTGTCAGAAATGTGACGTTGGTTTGTGCATAAATTGTTTTGCCTCGTATCATACTAGATGAATATGTAATACGTGTGTACTAAAATAAAACAGTTATAGAAGCCTTTTTTTTCAATTTATTTCATGCCGTATAAAAATAATTATGTTCTTCAACGCCCACAGATACCATATGGTATTAAGTTACTAAAATGTCATAACTTACTTTTTTGAAAACATTTTCTTTTTGGCTTTCATACATCAAAACAAAATGAAATATATGGGAAAATTAAATTTCGTAGAAAGAAAATTAATTCGGGTGCTAATGGGTTAATATAAATAATTCAGTAAGTATAAGAAAGGTGTGTGTGTAGACTTATCTCTGAGTTGATCTTGCTTGACGGTTGCGGTGTAAGGAAGAATTTAATTTTTTTTAACCAGTAACACTTCTGTTGAAATGACGCGCCAGGAAAATTTTTTAAATGTACAGATAACAAGCGAAAATATATAGCGGACAGTAAGAAAGAGAGTGTATTTAAGAAAAATAATATACTATACCTAAATTCAGGCAGCACCTTGGCCCATTTTGACCAGATTCATGCGTTAATTTTAGAAAGTTTACCATTAACTGTTTACATATCAGAAACTCATTTGACCGGTGAAATACAGAGTTGTGAAGTACATGTGGCTGGTTATCAGTGTGTCAGGGTGGATAGTCACAGCAGACATACAGGAGGGGTTCAGACAATACCTCCTACAACTAGACCAACTAGCTATTATTAAAATTAGCAGTGACGTCATCAAAAGAGGTCCATACTTTTTTGCCATAAGAGAAGCCAAGAGGAGCCCAGTAAAAGTATTAATTATTTTATCGCGCCTACTTTCGTATTTAACGTTGATTGTCACGCTAGGCGACTGGAATGTCAATTCCCATCTCGACGTCATGTATCCGGTGCTGCAGATTAGGCGCTTTATCGCAATTTGAGCTACTTCACACTCTAGTTTGCAACCAGTTATGTTTCAAAGAAACTCAAAATATTCGTCTTGGATTCCAAGATTACAATTAACAATACATTAGATACTTAATGTAAAAGTTTGCTTTGGTATATTATAGTATAGTTATATTAAATATAGATAAATATTTAAAATCCGAAAAGTAAATATATAAAAACCGGAAAGTGAAGCAATAACGGAAAATAAACGTTGCTAACCAATAACCTTATTATTTTGTATAAATATTTAGTTCCATTTAAAAACATAATTGAATGTCATTCAACAAATGCTGTAAAAATTAAAGTCCAACTAAATATACGTTAAATAGTTTACATCCCAAATAATATATGAAACGAACTCTACCAACCCAGACGAACCAAATCGTGATGGTCAGAACGAGGCAATTCTACAAATTCGTAACAATATTTATTTTTTACCATTGCGCAAGGACCAACACAAACGATTTAGTTAGTTCCAGGATGACGAGACGGTTCTTAAAAATCTGGCAACACTGCCTACTGTCAGTTGGCGTACTTTAAAATCGACCGGTTTGCTACTTTCTTAATTGCTCTTCGATTTCTATTGATTTTTTGTTCATTTCTTTGTAATACCGGTACTTTATTGTGTTTAAATGTATGTGAACAATGCCGTCTAGATGATATGCCCAAGGCTGTCGTGGAAACTACTCCAACGGACCTAAAGTTCATGTTTTTAGCTTTCCAAAAAGTGATGTGTTGCAAAAGAAATGGCTTCAAGGTATTCCGCGGGACAATTTAGTGCTCAATAAAAACACCAAAGTTTGTCTTTTCTTTTAAAAATAACCAGAGGCCCTGATCACCTGGGTATCGGTTTTATTAAAAGTATTTATATAAGTATGGAGAATCCATTGTAAAACCTAATAAATTCTTCCTTGGAACAGGGTATTGTTCCTACTGACTTAAAATTGTCGATAATAGTACCTATACAAAAAAAGAAAAATGTGTTAAGACCTCTAACTTTCGTCCAATAAATATGTTCCCTGCCATAGAAAAGATTTTAGAAAGGCATGTATACAAACATTTATTACGCTTTGTTGACACTAATAATCTACTGAATGATAGGCAATCTGGGTTTAGAAATCACAGCTGTGAAGCGGCATTACTGTGTGTGTTGGATGAGTGGAAGTGTAGGGTGGATCAGGGGCATGCTACACTTGCGGTTTTAGTAGATTTTGAGGCGATAGACCGCAACTTACTGGTAAACAAGTTACATAGTTTTGGATTGCGGTGCGTTGTTCTGCGTTGGTTTAGTAATTACAAAATCGGCAACAGAGGGCGACAATAAATGGAATGTGTTCTAACAATGTTCACAGTGATTAAGGTGTACCACAGGGAAGTATTTGGGGTCCCCTGCTTTTTGTTTTATATATTAATGACATAGTGGTAAACGTAAATATACATCTATTTGCGGATGACACTTTAGTGTATGCTTCTGGTAGAAGTCTGAAAAATATAGTTGTGAGAATGAATAAAGAGAGACTTTGTACTAAATGATTTCTCCATTTTTATAGGTCATGACAGAATTGAACAGGTTAGAAAAGTTAAATACTTGAGTGTAATAGTTGACGACAAATTAAGCTTTAAGGACCACGCAGTTTGTGTCATTTCAAAGCTGAATTTCTCTAAATTTTTTGTCTCGATGCTCTTCTTACTTGTCGTTTTGGTCGAAGTTAATGATTTATAATACACTTGTGCTTCAATTACTGTGCCACTCTCTTGTATACTTTAAACCAAAATAAAATTGCAAGAATGCAAAAATTACACAACAGAGCATTGAGAATAATACTTTGCTGCTCTAGATATACCCCTATTAAACAGATGCATCAGTGCTTACAAGGGCTGCCAGTGTTGGAATATTTTAGTTTTCAGGTTATGGCTTTCTTAAATTGAAGACTGTTTGTGCGCCATCTTATTTGGTCAATAAATTGATTTATGTAGGTGAGATCCATTCTCATAATACAAGGCAACAGAATAACTTTTTTATTGCACCAAGGAATAGAAAACCTGGGCAGAATTCATTATTTTTAAGGGTTTGAACGCCTTTAATAAGCTACCCAATCAAATGTAAATTCACTCCGATTTTAAGTTTAAACTTAAAGCTGACCTGCTTAGGACATGTGGAATTATTATATAGATGATCGTGATGTAGGTTGATCTGAATTGTGTTGTATTGATTGTCTTGGATTGTTAAAAAGGTGTTCTGCGAGTTCTACTTCTATTATGTTGTATCTTTGTGAGGTATAGTTTATTTTATTTAAGTAAAGTAATTAATATTTATATGTGAATCAAATATTGTAACTGACTCTGTAGATTAGTAAATTCTAAATAAAGAATTTAATAATAATAATAATAATAATAACAATAATAATAATAATAATAATAAAAGGAATAAAGAAACCTGTACATACGTTGAAGTTGCGGACATTTTGCAGTTTATATTACGTATGACGTATACGTCAACGTGACGGATGGTAGTAGACCGTTTTAACGTTTAGTATACGATTCAGTGTTGCTAGGGAATGATCATAAAGTTGGATCAGCATATATAAGGATTTCAGTTAATAGTAGGTATACACACTGCGAATATTTGTTTTTTTTTGTTTTAATTGTAGATTGGAGTTGTTTTGACATGATGTTCTGGGACATAGTTTTCTGGGCAGACAATGGAAGCGTAGACTATATTCCATCCTGTTGGGCTATGGATGATGAAGCAACTTATAAATGACCTCAAGGGATGTTCCAAGAAGCTCGCCTGTCTTATTAATACTTGCGACCCTTTAAGTAATGTGAAGTACAGAGTTAGTAATGGAACACCAAAACGAAAGGGTATACAGAATTTAGAAAAAGCTAAAAGGCTATGCGAAAAAGCGACATATTACTCTAGCGTCGATACTACCCATGTTGATATTCAAGACCAATCCGAGGACAATAATAATGGAACATATAGCAACTGAGCCAGAAAATCAAAATCACCGTAAGTGTTGATAATAAACCTGCCGACTCTCAAGAAATATACAAAGTGTTTGTACTTTTCAGATCAACAGGGAACGACCCATGTAGATTCTAATAAGAGCTTTGATAAGCAGTGCTTCTTTGGAATTTTTGAAAGAGGATAAAAATATTGAGTTGTTAATAATGACTCTAATAAAAGATTTTGCAAAAATTGATTATTTTTTATAAATGTATTCTAGACACAACGTTTGGGTCAGTTGGGGGGCGAAACTAGCCATAAATCAATATTTTTAATCATGAAGACGCTCTTTGCCAAAGAGTTAGCAGTTCTGTATTCATGAAGTGGCATAGAAGGGAAGCTATCCTTTAAGAAGCTGACTGGCTATGCTGCAGTTTTAAGTAAGTTATTATAAACTCCACATTAATAGGGTGTCACGAAAAAGGATAGGACAATCCATTACGCATAACATATTCTGTGAACTTTAGTATGATAACTTACCAAATACGCACTACAAAAAGAATAATATCCTAGGTCACAGTGACAAGGTGATCAACTTAAAAACTATATTTAAGTTTTTTTTCTTGTGATTGTGACGTTTCTGAGATACATATATCTGTATTAATTGTGTCGGTTATTGTTGAAAAGGTGAGTTTATTTTTAAACCTTTAATTTAGGCTCGTAGGTAGTAATAACTATTTAATTGGTGCGATAAAAACTTAGCTTTTAAAGTGCTAGGATTTAAACAGATACAAAAATACTAAAATAAGTTAAAAATTTACGAGAGAATTTTTAGGTTATGGCGCTTGGTTCTTTTTAAATAATTTTAATGATTACTAAATTTTCTTCGTGGATCTCTTCTAACTTAATTTATTTAAGAACCATCTAATGTTTTGCTTATTGTGTTTCAGTTACCAGGACTTGATTCGGAGAATAGAATATTTAATACTGAGAATACAAATATGGTAGATTTTTTATTTAATTTTTTGCCATTCTTAACCTATGTTTGGTAATGAATTTTTTAACAATTTTTAGGCGCTAACCCACGTTCAGGCAAAATGTATTATGCTTCTAAATCCTTTTCAGTTAATAAAACCAGAACATAATTTGAAAAAGATAGCATCAATAGAAGTAAATTTGACAATAATACAAGGGAAGAGCGACATATTATTTTTTACGAAAAAAGGGCAATTTCATACGGACCAAATATAATAAAATTAATGACAAGAGAGGGATGCTACTGCATTCTCACGAATGTTACATGATTTTATTAGTACCGTCACTAAAGGCCCAGACACAGGCGATTTTTCTGAGTATTTTCAAACTCACTATGTCAATAATCAGCATTGCTGGGCATACTGTTACCGTTTGCACACAGGGTTGCACACAAACATGCATATCGAACGCATGCATCAAACCCTTAAGCACATCTATTTTGGTGGACGTAAAGTGAAGCGTTTAGACAAGGCGTTGCATGAGATAGAAAAATTTATCAGAGATCGTTTGTTCAACCGTTTGACAGTACTGTTTAAAGGTAAATTGTCACACAAATTGAATGAGCTTCGTGTTCGTCATGCGAATAGTCACATCTATCTACAGAACTGCTCGTAGCAAATGGTGCTGGATGGGAAATTCCGTCCAGTAAAAACAATAAAACAAATACTAATGCTGCCTATCATAACAACTTTAAAAAATAGATATATCTTTCAGTCATTAGGACGTGATGACGCAAACAATATCCTGCCGACTAAATTCCGTTTAAGTAGTGAAACAAGAACAGATCTGAAGAAGATAATATTAATGAAAATAAATTTGTTCAAGATAAAAGAGAACAAATTATTTTAAATAAAAATGGGGCTATTTTGGTAAGTTTGCATGGAGCCGAAAATAATAATGAAATAACTATTATTTGATTCCTTAATTTTTAGAATGAAAAACAACAAAGGGAAATCGAACTACAAAATTTTGAAGATTTTGAAGATTCTGGAAGTGAATACCTTCCGGACGATAAAGAAGCAGAAAGAGATGTTTCGTCAAACGGTAACTTAAGCGAAGAGAGTGATGGCCCAGAGCATTGCCAAGAAAGGGTTCAAGGAAGCGGTAGACCAAGAAAGGGAAGGAAAAATAGATATCTAGGTCAAACTTTCAAATGCACAAAGTTATTGAAAAACTCTAATCAAGCACATTACACTATAAAATGGAAACGCGTTGAAGCAAAAACTTTTCAGGATATTGATTGTAAGTGCTCTCTTAAATGTTTAGACAAAATACCAGGTGATACATGGAAAAAAAAATTGAGCAATTTTGGGCCTTAGGATCCTACGAGAGTCAAAATAATTTTATAGCTGCTTCTGTGAAACAGCAGGGTATTAAGAGAAAGATAAATAAATTGAGCGAAACCAGAAAATTTACCCGAATCTATACTTTAAACAGTATTACGATTTGCAGGAATATGTTTGTACAAACATTTCAAATATCCAGCAAACGTATTGATACTGCATTAAAAAAATTTAACTCCAGTAATATAAAAGATGCAAGAGGAAACTGTGCAAATTTAAATAAAACACTACCGGATGAAATTAAAAACAAAATAATTACGCATATTTCTTCCTTTCCCACTTACGTTACATATTACTGACGCAGCAAAACTGACTCTAAATTTTTACCAACTAATTTAACGCTATTTAGAACAACAAAACCCTAAAGTTGCTACATATAAAAAAAATTTTTATAAAGGGTTTAATCTTCGAATGAAGCCAGAGATTAAGGATACCTGTAATAATTGTGATAAGTTTCAAGCAAAAATTAGAAGTTGTCAAAACGAACCTCTGCTATTAGCTGAAACAAAGTCCTTGCATAGTCAACATTTAGGTAAAGCAGAAGAAGCAAGGAATGCAATGAAATACGACTTGCAATTAGCAACTGAAAACAATAAATTTGAAACATTAACCTGCTACATGGAAAAGTATTGGGTCTTCCGAAACTTCCAACTAATATAGTTTATTATCAGAGGCAGCTTTCTATCTATAACGAAGGTATTTACCAAGGATCAAATAAACAACCATATTGTTTTCTATGGAAAGAAAACACAGCCGGTAGGGGAGCCCAAGTGGTTTTATCGTGTTTAAAAGCTATGATTAAGAAGCATGTTCCTCCCGAAACAGAAGATCTGATCTTATGGTCGGATTTATGTGGGGGACAGAATCGGAACATCAAGATTGTTCTAATTTTAGAAACCATTTTAGAAGAACACATTGCATTGAAACGTATTTACTTAAAATATCTTATGCCTGCCCATAGCTATTTGCCAAACGATTCTAATTTTGGAGAAATCGAGAGAGCACTAAAACGTCAAATTAGAATCTACACGCTGCAAGAGTTTAAAGATGTAATAATCAACTGCTCGAAAAGGCGTAAATTTATAGTTCATGAGATGGAAAGAGAAGAATTTTTGTGCACCAAACAGGTTGAAAAACTGATCACTAATAGAAAAATTGATATTCAAGATGAAAAAGTAAGCTGGTTAAAGGCAAGAGTAATTAAGACTGCTAAGGATAAACCATACTCAATATATTTTAAGATGCAACATAACGGAGGAGAGTATCAAGAACTCGATCTAAAAAAATATAATAGAGTTAGGCCCTCGCAGCCTAAATTTTCTTCCAGCCTATCTGTTTTATTTCCAGAAGGAAAACCCATTTCAGAAAAAAAATTTGGCGATATCAGAAGTCTTATGTTGCTAATTTCCAAAGATGTTCAGCACTTTTATAAAAACTTGAGTCATACAAATTTTGAAGACGATATTGATGGATTTGGCGAGGAAACTGACTTCCAAATCGAAGAAGCGGTTGAATTATTTATATCTAGAATGCATTCCCGTTTGAGTTTCTAGAATATTTAGCTAATTAAAAAAAAACATGTTTTCAAAAAATATATATTTCTTTAAAGAGAACCAACTTGCCTTTTTATTTAAATCTAAAAGGAACCAAGGACCAAAACTTCAAAATCAAAGTCCATTATCAAGATTTGAAAATGTATATAGAATAATAATTATTAACCCAAAATACATAAAATGTGACAAAAATCATTCAGAAAAAGTTCGACAATTTTTTAAATAAGTAGAAACTGAATAATTTTTCTGTAAATTTACAAAATGGCACTTGGTTCCCTTTCGAGTAACTCCCTCCAAGTTACCAGTTATCACAATGAGCATTTCAGATAACTTAAATTATTTGCATTTTCTCTATCTGTCTACTTCTAGATAGTGGTGGGCAAAAAGTATCTATCCGATACAAAAGATCCGATACTTTCCGAAGTCAGAAGTATCCGATACTTTTTGATAAATGTATCGAATACTGTAGTGTAGAAGTCTGAAAAGAAAAACGAATGTGTTTTAGGTTAACATTTAAATATAACGTAGTGTATAGCGCTACGGTACCGATTAAACATGCCGGGAATTAACAAAGAGTATTGTGATTGTGAAAGCTGAAAGCGAAAGGTCAAAGTCAAAGGGTCGTCGCGCGTTCAGCCGGTTGAGTTGTTTGTGTGGTCGACGGTCGTGGTTGTTTAGTTACAAATTATTAAAACTCGCAGTAGCGACACGTTACGATGTTTTTTGAATCGATATTCTTTATAAATGTTTTAAGCATTTTCTGCTATGTCGAATCAATGGACTACATGCCTTGTTCAGAAAACGTTAACAATGCAGCTATGGCGCGAGCACGCGGAATATTGGAAAATCACATTCCTCCAGGGTATCAGCTGAATGACTTATATCCCATAACTCAAACGGGCAGGAATCCACACAGGTGGATTGGACAATATGAACGAGTGGACCAAGTCTATCGGCAGGATTGTCATTATTTGGTCGATGTTAGAGGATCCTTTCGTCAGGTATGTACTGTGTAGCAATTAAATTAAAATATAATAAATACTGTTCGATTTCACTTCCTCGTGCCTCAAGACAAAAATAAAAAAAGACGCCCAGTTTTTATTTAGAAAATTTTGTCATATCTTAATTACTAATTACATTAAAACTAGAAAAAAAACAACATAATTTTTTGTAATGTTTACATTATATTTTACACTATTTACATAGTGATTCAAGACTGATTGAAGGCATTTCTTTCAGATGGTTCCTGCCGGATGTGAAATATCGCAAATCGTTGTTTCTGATAGTCCAAATCGACAGTTTATTCAAGTCCAATTTTTAGTAAATTGTCGCTGCACAAAGATTCCCAAGCGAAAAAGAAGGGATACTTATTCTTATTATACATGTAGTGACACGTGCAATATCAACTATCAGCATGAAAAAGGATATTGCGAAGCCAGTGAATAAATTAAAACAATATAATAATGACAAGTTTCTTTATATTCTTTCAACAAAATAAAATACATAACTAATGCTATATAGAACTAAAACATATATACACACACCCTGTATATTTGTGTAATACAAAAATAAATGTTAATATAAATGATAATGTATTTTTAAATAACAATTTAAAAAAAATACGTAGCATTAAGAAATAAGTAGGTACCTACCTATTAGCTAGATAATTTATTGAAAAATAATATGCAAAATGATTTATTAAATTTAAAAATACGGTAAACAACTCGAATGCATATTAGCACCTGCACCTAATGTATTAAAAATATGTTACAAAATAAAGATTTATAAAAGGTGGCGATTAGCATTTAAAAACACAATCGATTTTACATTTTTCGGTTTCAAACGACTTCGACGTTCCGACACTAATTGTCCAGCTTTAGAGCGCTTTCACACAAACCGGCAAAACCGGTGCCGGTACCGGCTCCGGCACCGTGCCGATAAATTGTATGATTTCACATGTTCCGGCATTGACGGTGCCGTTCACTTAAAATATTTTCAGTTTAGTAGATGTTTTGACACCAATATGTACGTTTTCAATAGACGATATATTTTTGGGTTGTTGTACCTAAGAAGAAAATATCAAAAGAGAAAACGCCAAAGACGGTTTTGGGTACATCCCTTGTTAACTGTGAGATACTTGGAAGGCAGTTTTTACACCCTTTTTGAAAAACTAACCAAAGACAGCAATACATTTTTCAATTATTTTCGTATGAGTTTATCTACTTTCGACTTCCTAGTGGAAATACTAAATGACAGTATAAAGCATCAGGACACTCTAATGAGACCATGTGTTCCCCCCAGGACAATCGCCGATCGGCCCCGTCTCTCGATTGTCGAGATCCCCGCCGACTGCATAAATCGGAACCGGAGGCCGTACCGGGAAATATGTCGGACCGGGTTACGTGTGAAAATTAGAATTTGATTATATTGTACTCGGTACCGGTACCGTCACCGGCACCGGTTTTACCGGTTTGTGTGAAAGCGCTCTTAGAGAATACTCTCTCACTTGGAACCGACGTTCCCACTATACTTAAATATTTTTTTGCCAATTTTGACAAAACAGGATATACAGCCTCCCGTGACTTCCACCATGTTAACGGATCATCTCGTCTTCTTAGATTTATTTCTTCGCAATATTGCCGAATTTCTATTATTGCTGATGATGTTTCTGTACCTGATGTATGTTTTGAAGTTTGCGTTTTTTTATCAAATATTGCCCAAACTGAATCATCTTCTTTTTCGTCCGAGTCGGAATTATTGGGTGAAACTGTTTTTTCTTGATTGATTTTTCTAAGTACTTGTGATACTTCGTTAATTACCGCGTCTTTAATTTTTGAAAATGCATTGTTGTCACTGAAACCAGTTCCTTTGAAGCGGGGGTCTAAAAATGTTGATTTTGCTACTGTAGGATTGTATTCTAGACGAGAAAATCTGGTAGATAAACCTCTTAATAGTTCTTGTTTTAATGTTAAACCAACTTCACTTTCAACGTTTTGTAATCCAGTTATATATTGTTTTAGACTTTCTACCATTGGAATTATTTTAGATATGGTAACAGTTTTTTCCGCGCTTAATTCTATTGTAATACTGTTAAATGGTTTTAAAAGCAAACAGAATTCTTGCAAAATTTTCCATTCTTCAGCATTGAGGGAATCTACTGGACTATGTAGTACGCCAATAGCAGCTTCCAAAGAAGTTTGAATTTCACACATCCTTTGGAACATGAAATATGTGGAATTCCAACGTGTAACAATATCATTAATTAACTTTAAATTTTTTTCCGATAACTGGATCTGTAACGAACTTAGCTTTTCTTTAGCCGTAGTACTATGATGGAAATACTCAACAATACGCTTCACTTTTTTATGTATAGGTTGAATTAACTTTATGCCGTCCTGAACAACTAAATTTAGGGTATTGGCTAAACAAGGAAGATGGGTCCATCCGGTTAATTTTATTGCAGCAGTTATATTTCGTGCGTTATCGGTCACAGCGGTATGTACTTTTTCGGATATATTCCATTCTTGGAGCGTGTTTAATAACTGATTTCTTAAATTTCCTGCGGTGTGTTGATCGGGGAAATGAAAACAATCCAACAGAATTGAAATTAACTTCCACTCGTCATTTAAATAATGTACGGTTATGGCCAAATAATTTTCAACAGCTGTGGATATCCAAGTATCTGTCGTAATTGTCAAATACTCCGAATTTTTTAGTAAATTCTTTACTTTCTGAACAACTTCATCATATGTTTGGGGCAAAAAACTGTTGCTTAAAGTTTTTCTTGAAGGAAGTTTATAAGCAGGATCAAACTCTTCTAACAATTCTCTGAACTCTTCATCTTCAACAATTGTAAATGGCTGCATGTCTTTTATAATCATGTTTAAAACTTTTATATGCAGGTTTTTAGTACGCGAAATAGACATTGGCCGCGTAGCAAAAGTCGATATTTTAGATTGTTTTGATGAGGGAAAAGGCATTCGTCTTTTGTCCCGATCAATTTTTTTTGTGGCGTCATAAGATCAACTTCCTGGGGTCACTTCCAAAGGTGTAGAAGTTGATGGTCCGGGTATTTCCTCCAACTCCGCAGATGTTCTTAAAGACGAAGGAGATGGAAGATTTTGCGTTATTACCGCAAAATGCTTCGCCTTCAAATGTTTTCTCAAATTGCAGGTTGCACCACCTTTATAGGATAAGACATTTTTGCAAATGTCACACTTTGCTTTATTTGAATCAATTGCATTAAAATACAACCAAACACCACTTCTTCTTTTATCACTCATATTTTATTATATTTTGAAAAAGAGAGTTATGATACGCCAATGGTCCCCAGAAGCCGTGAGAACCATGGAGTCAGCAGTTTGTTATCGCAATGTACTCAATGCACCGAGATGCACCGAAGGTTATAAATATAGGTGCACCTGTTTGCAACAACAACTTTTTACTTGACTTTGTTCGACCTAGTACTTAGCTTTCGTTGTAACACCGAGTAATAAAGTTCTCTGTCAATTGAATTTAATGTTTTTTAAAAATTCGTTATTAAAGAACCAAAAAATAACTAGAGAATATATTAGGTAATAAGTAATACACTAAGCACTTCTAAACGTATGTAAATAATATGTAAGCTATACTATTTGATATGACATAACCCAGCAGTTCTTCTCAACGCAACGTCGAGGCCGACACGTGAAATTCCCAGAACTCGTTAAGATATATAAGGATGTTGAGTTGACGTCTACCTTCACGTTTATGTAGATGTCGATATCGATTTAGATTCGTAAGTATTGGGAACCATAAGGATAAAAAACTTACGAGATTGATAATATGAATACGATTTTTGGGTTGTTAAACGTTCCGGTTGTCAATTGAATATAGACGAACTTTTGGGAATTAAACTGTTTCATTTTGATTTCTAACACTTAACTGAAGCAAAAGGCTGAAATTAATTTCTGGTTACCAAAGGCCAGAATTTATATTTTATTTTTAACCAATATTGTAACAATAACAAATATAGCAATGCAATTTAAAATTTAGGGTATCGCTCATCAGTCATTTCTAGTGTATACTCGATACCTACTTATCGGAGACCGAGACCGGATAATAACAGATAACAGTAAACAAAAACAGTAAGCAATAAATTCGAAGGTCGGGGCCTGGATCTGCGACATAAAGACATAACAGGATTATTATTATTATTATTATTATTATTATTATTATTTCACTACTAACAGTATTAATGGATACTAACGGCAATAAA
>JAEQML010061340.1:0-25882 GCA_016904865.1 Pissodes strobi
GAAATCGCGAATATTCGGTTTTTTCTAAATATCTTCGGAAGTATTCGTAATTTTTTAACTTTTAAGGGGGCATTTTGATCAGCATCAAATTGCGCAATTTTGCCTCCATTTAAACGACCTCGTATCTCTTCTAGTTTCCGAAATGCCAATGATGAGGCTCGAATTTGGGACACCCTGTACATACTTGCTAGTTTTTCTATGTTCAAATCGGAGCTAAGGTAACCGACGAGTATTGCTGCGGCAATAATGAGATTCTAAACATCTTAGATGACTGATGTACATCATAATGCCTTCTTTCTTTTTTTTGAACTTAGCAGAGACGTGATCACCACCCCTCCCTCCCTAAACGACATTACCAGGTGTTACATAAGTGCGGAGAATATTTTGAATTCTAGAATTACCAACTCTGGAACATCATTTCCTATCTGGAAGTTCATGACAAAAAACTTGCCAGTATTTTTTTTTCGGCGGTTACTAGCTGTTCTTTTCCGACGACCACTGCGTGGAATTATCACCGGGTGTTTCATAATGAAGCTATCATGATCGCTTTTATTGTAAGTGACATAAAAAGCGCCCCGAAATTTGATCTCAATCTCGTAGGTTAGTTTGTGACAGTTGTAAACTTTTTCTTCTTGTGGTTGCAGCCTGGCATCGTATTAGGTCCATGCGGTGCAGAATAACTGAAAATAAAAAAAAATTATGTGCCTTTATAAGCACACAACTGTAGTGAAAATTCTGAAAGAGATATTAGGAATTGAGTTTTTATTTCTTTTAAGCTTTTTCTTCCTCAACTTCGACTTTTTTAATTTTTTTTTGGCTTTTTTTCAACTTTCTCTTTCATGGAACTTTTTTTTCATTTTTGCCATCCCCGATCTCGTAGCTCAACTCCTTCGCCTTTTTTTTCGCCGACAATCTTGTTTCTAACTTTTTTTTATTATATATTTTTTTATTTCGTTTTATAATACTTTTATTAACTTTCCGAACAATTTTTTACCTTTTTTTTATTTTTTGCCATTTTTTCAACAATTTTTGGGCATCCGGAGGGGGGGGGGGGTTAATTCCTCCCACTCACCGCTTGTCAGCCCTTCTCGTTCTCCCGTAATTAATTATTTTAGTTTTCCTCCTGGGCGAATGGAGGGGGAGGGGTACGGGGTGCAGTTTTCGTCAGAATCCTCACATTACCCCGGCTGCATGTCCTGAAAATTTCAACCGTCTAACTACACTGGAACATACTTCATTAAAGTGTTTCACTTTGATTTCCGTTTTATTTTTTTCGGACCTACTACCTTCCTAAAGAAGTTTCACTTCAAAAATAAAACTTCCATATCCTCTTAAAAAGCATAATTTATCTTCTTTTTTTTGGTCTCAAAATAAGAAAACTTAAGTGTACAGACAAAGTTTTAAACTAATATCCACTTTAATATCTGATAAAAGTTTTGTCTTGAAAACAAGTACAATGAATATTTTCTGCTATAATTCGTCAAGAAACCATAAAACAACAGAGGGCAGAGACGAAATCCAGATTTCACTAGTAGTTTTACGTACTATAACTGTAACTCCGAACATTTTACTAGTAACTAACCGGCCATAACATAACATAACATAACCTACCTCAATTTCTTTGCAACAGCTCTTTTAGTGGTACTGGGATTGACCTTTTTCTTCCCCGATTTCGATGGAGACATCGAGGTGTTCCATTTTTTAGTAAAATCACAAGGGTATAGCACTCTATTCAATATAAATAGTCACTAATTAAATTTAACAGCAAGCCAGAACGTTTAAAAAGGACATACTATACCAAAATTTCGGTACCTATATCACGTCACCGGCGGCATTTCGCGCCACGTGTCGTTACAGCAAGCTTATAATCGGTCGCGGTGGACTTTACCTGTTCCGATTTTTCAGCTCGAGGGACTTTATCGGTTTTGCTTCCAAGCTATAATTTTCAGGGCTCAAATATAGTGTTTTGCCAGTTTTCGATTTGTCGCACTAAGAAATTACCATTTTAACAAGTCATTCGACTGGCTAACTAATTTTTTGCCAAAAGTGGATTTTACTCGTTTTGCTTTTAAGCCCCTCAAGTATGGTATTATACATTGTGACTTTTTCTTCTTTTAAAGGAATATTACACAGCGTATGGCGCTCAGTGTGATTTTAGACAGCTAGGTCGTGGAAAATATGAACATGATGGCGCTTCTAAGATCAAAACATTCCGGAGGGAAACTCTCCGGCCATTCAGATCCCCGGGTGCCGGATGGCCCTAGGGGCCCTTCATGTAACGTTTCACAGGGCGCAAGGGTACCGAACCAATTTAGAATAGATTTCTGCAACATAAGAGGCCAAAATACAAACATTAATTCGGTGCACCAATATCTACAAACGAATAGACCACACATATTAGCCCTTACCGAAACACAAGTATGTTCTATAACAACAACAGTAAACTACCTCTACCCTGGTTATGACTTACATTCCCGATTTAGACCGACCATTGAGGTCACCGCGAGGAAACACTCAAACCGAACAATCTTGACGTCATGTGGCTCAAGTTCACTGTCAAGGGATTAACCAAGTTTGTCTCTATCGATAGAGCCTACCAAAGTTTTTGACGACACCAGCTACCACTTTTGATTCAATACAGGTCGACCACGTCAATTCAGAAATAATCGTTCTGGAAGATTTCAATGCCCATAACACCAACTGGCTCAAATATCACAACAAGATCGATAACGAAGATAGAGAAGCTGAAGCATTTGCCATCACCCCCAGGTCGGTAGTAAAGGCAGTAAGTAATAACTCTACAAAAATTTCTCTTCCACATTTGACGGACCAACTCGGCCTTACAGCGACTACAGCTAAGGAAAAAGCAAACATGCTCGCCGAAATATATTATTATCATCGCTACTCTACCATATCCAACAACAACACTACTATGACAGAAGTTAAGTTTCACCACCGTGACATTCGTAAAATCCTCAAGTAGCTAGACACGCAAAAGGCATCAGGGCCGGATGGAATATCTGCCATCGTGTTAAAAAACTGCACCAACGAACTAACACTCATTTTTTCTAGACTGTTTTCTCTCTATTACCGAAAAGGCATTTGTACATCTTCTTGGAAAGTTGCTCGAGTACAACCTGTTCCATAAAAGACAATAAAATCACGCCCACAAACTATCGTCCAATTGCCTTGCTTCCAATAATCTTCAAAGTCATAGAACGTGTAGTCAATCAGCAGCTACTCAAGTACCTCTAGACCAACAGAATAATTAGAGATAACAAATACGCCTTGTCTCTGCAGGTTGCAATTGATGGACACATCTCAGACACATTTACCATCAATGCGGGAGTGACTCAGGGCGCAATACTTTCGCCAACTCTGTTCCTCATCTATACTAATGACCTGCTGACCGAAACCAAAGTTTATGATTTGGTTAAAAATTTGACTTTTGTAAAAATCCAAGATGGCCACCCAGTTTAAAAATAGCGCATTATCACCCACCTTAAAAAGAAATTTGTAGGCTGAACAAAATGCGAGCTGCATTAGTTGACCATTATTACTTCTGTCTGGTTTGACAAAATACGCTGTTGTCTCTAATGCTGTTAATCACCGTACGTAATTAAATATTAACAATTATTATTATTTGTATTAAGTAAGGTTTAGCATATGATTTACAATAAATAAATCATATAATATTTGGCTCTATTTACAAACCATCAAGAAAGAGAAAAAAGCGGGCGCTGGCATCATTATGACGAGATTGACCATTCCTTCATTCTCGTCAATCGGACTACTGGATGTCCTGGTAAACAGCAATACTTATATGGCACGACCACGTTGCTAACAACGTAAAATCGGTCTCGCTGAAGCATGGTGCTCTATTTTGTAACAAAAAACTTCAGCAGCAGCTGCTATTGCTCTACAAAGCGCAAATAAGACCGTGCTTAGAATATTGTCTACACATCTGGGGCACCGTACCGAAGCACACCCTAAAGCTGCTGCATTCCATGTATTTATTTCTCGTCTCCTGTGCTCTTCAGATAACTATCCTATTGGTATTGCAAAAACACTTAATGCAGCCGCTTTGTTCATTAGCACTCTATGCACAGAGGTTGGTAATAAATACCCCGAGCACAGTCCTGTCAAGTTTGAATTGCATAATTTTGAAATTTTGTTTTATGAATTTCGTAAGCAGGTGATAATGCAATATAATACAGAATCTTTGTATGAGATATTCACCGATTCGGCAAATTTCGGAAATAACGCTAGCATTTTCGAAAAATATGCGAACAGTGTTGCCGTCAATTGACGAACCAAAGCCAGGCTTGGGCTTATCAACAATTAATCCTAATCCTAAGTATAATTGTTGAATATGTTTTTTGAGTTTTGTACTGTTTGGCTTCGGCACTTCGAGCCTATCTGATATCAAGTTTGTAACTTAAAGGCAGCAAGGACTTGGAAAAACGTATCCAAGCATGCAAATTGCAATGTAGATAATCCATACTTTAAGTGAACATTATTTATAACATTTGTTACAAGAATAACATCAATATTTTTAACGATGATGTACAGCAGACTAAATATTTTTGTGTAGAATTGCGTTCTACCAAAGCATTTACCATCTTACTGTCTACCATTGTTAACTGTAGGTCAAATGTTTCTTCTTGTATACAAATAAGTCTCCGACTGGTATGATTTAACAGCGACTGGATGGGAACCTCTGCTACACTTTTAGATACGTTTATATTTTCAGTATAACATTTTTTCTTTAGTTGCATTACTTTATCATATGGAGGATACTATATAACCGTTATTATCCTCCGCTTGTTTCTTTAATAATGCTATTGAAATCTGGTAAACTTCCCTTAAATCAATAATAAAACTGCTTTTCTGGAGTTAGTCTAGTTGTTGGGGAAACACCCAAAGTAATCAGTTAACCTACCTACTGAGTTTCAATTCACAAAGTATGTCTAAACCCCCACCACCCTATCTTAATACAGTCCACTTAATTTGCTTGTAGTCAATTATACAGTTAATTAGCCACCTACACCTTTAAATCAATTAATAAAATTAATTTGTTGTACCGACCATAAATTTGGTCCAATCGAGCCGGATATTTTCATAAATTTAAAAATAATCATTCGATCATAAATTTAGTCTCATTCGAGTCGGATAAAAAAAGTGAATTGAAATTTTTAGAGGTATCAGTACTGAATTTGATTTATTTGTCTATGCTGTTGCCATATATATTATTGTTTATTGTAACTTTGCCGCACCATTTTTTTTTGTGAATTGACGGACTTTTGCACCTCGAAGAGCTCTAGATAAAACCGGGGCTGCTCAAAAAGTGATAAACTTTTGTGGTAAGCTTTGCGAAACTCTGTATTGACTGTTAATCAAAACTTGTGTACTGTGTTTATTGTTATATGTGCACTGTTTATTTCTGTACTTGATATTATTGCATTTATAGTGAGATTTGTAAATGTTTTGTATTATGTGTTTTAAGAATATTTCACAATGTCTTTTGAAGAGTTGAAAGCACAGCGAAGCAGTGTCAAGGGCAAAATCACACGAATACGTAATTGGATGCAATCAAATGCAGACAATGAGACCAATGTTAAACATTTTGTTTTAAGACACGAGAGAGTAGAACTTGCCTTCAGCAAGTATGAGCAAATTCAAGACTCGATTATATCCCTGGGAATGAAACACTTGACACTGAAATTCGTGAGGAAATGGAACAGACTTGCTTTGAATTGATAGTTCAGATACTAAAATGTATTGAGAAGTTAACTCCACCCACTCAAGTTGTTGCAAATTCTCAAAGTGTAGCTCATCAGAGCCCCCCTCCACCTGCGGTAAGATTACCAGAGATAAAAATCAACCCTTTTAATGGTAAAATTTCTGAATGGAACTCTTTTATTCAATTGTTTGATACATTGATCACCGATAATGCCTTAATAAGCGATATTCAAAAATGTATGTACTTAGAATCATTTTTGAGAGACGACCCTTTAAAAATCATTAAAAGCTTACTCGCAACGAATGATAACTTTGACGTTGCAATTAACTTATTAAAAGAAAGATATGAGAACAAGTTATCAGGTATTAATGCACATTTCATTTCCCTAGACTGTTGTCAAATGTACTGGTCCTAATTTAAGACAATTTGTAACTGATCTAAAGAAAAATCGTGATTTAATTAACAATCTTAATTACTCTTACGAAGAAGTCTGGGAATTTCTCTTAATTTATTTATTTGAGAAAAAAATAGATTTTGGCACTCGTAAAGCATTTGAAACAGAGCGAGATAATAACATGTTGCCAAATCTCAATCAATTTCTTGATTTCTTACACAAAAGGTGTAACATACTAGAAAACTTGTATAGACTATAGACAGTAATCAGAAAAACTCTACAAAAGGAATCTCGTTGCATGTAAGGCAACAAAACAAATCAGCTCTGTGCAGTTTTTGCAATCAAAATTCTCATAAAATATACACTTGTGATAAATTTAAAAAGTTAAACTTGTTTGATAAGCAGAAATTTGTAGAAAGTAAAAAACTTTGCTTCAACTGTCTCGGTACTAGTCACTCGAGAAGTAAATGTACCTCCACCAGAAGATGTTCTTTGTTCGCTCAGAAACATCATACTATTTTGCATAACTCTCAAGTATACACCCCTCAATATCGTTTTAATGGCCATAGTTCTCCCTCTCTTCAAGACAATGTTTTTGACAATCAAAACTCAGCAGCCCATGGTACTCAAAATGATCAGCCTATAAATAGGCACTCTCTTGACAGAAGTCAGTCATGTCTCTTTCAAGAGCATGATACCCTGCCTCCTCAAATTGAAGAACCCCCCTCAAATATTTCAAGATAGGTATTTCTCTCAGATACTTCAGAGTAGTGACCCCTCTCAGATGCCTCTGAATAGAGACCCCCTCAAATATCTCAGAATAGAGATCCCTCTCAGATGCCCCAAAATAGAGCTCCCCCCTTTGATACATCAGAATAGAGGCCCTCGGTTTAATGCAAATGCAGGAAATCAGCCACAAGTCACAAATTCGTTAAATTTATCAACTCTCTCGAATAAAAATTCTCATGTGGTGCTAGCTACAGCTCGTGTAACTCTGTTTGCTGCGAATGGACGCCCTGTTCAAACAAAAGTTCTCTTAGATTCTGCAAGTCAGAACTCTTTTGTAACCAGTCAGCTCGTTGAGAAGTTAAACTACATTCCCTACAACAAATCACTTCACATAAGTGGCATTTCTCAAGGCAATATGACGTCTAATAAGATGGTTGATTTGAGGCTGTACTCCGATGTGTATAATAACAGAAGTTTTAAGTTGACTTGCGCTGTACCCGACAATATATCTTGCAACTTCCGCAAGTTCCCATTGACAAAGCTAGAATAAATGTCCCCAGTCAGTTTAAGCTAGGTGATCCGCATTATGCTTCCCCATCAGACATCGGTATGTTGATCGGTGCTGATCTGTACTATGATCTGATTTTAGATGGTGTATATAGTTTAGGTTGCAAAATACTCATTTAGGATGGGTAATTGCAGGAAACGCCCTTGTGTCCAATTCTCTCTTGAACAAGAGTTCAACTCATCTCAGTGTACATAACCCTGCACGTAGAGACGTGTACGGTGATGTATGTTTGAACAATCGTTCAAATCCTCTTAGTGTTAATAACTCTGCACGTAGAGACGTGTAGGGTGGTATCCCTCTCTCTTTGTGTGTTCAATCCTCTGAACAAAACTCTCTAAATAATTTAGCTAATTTACCCCCATGCCACCTTTTGAGCATAAAAAGCTGTATGACTCATTCTCTAGTGTAGGAAACGGAATCATCGTTTGTATCATAACCAAGTTTTACCAACTTTTACCCGAGTATGACAATACTGAATAAGTGAATGATTTAATATTTAATGTAATTGAGATTATGTTAAATGTTGTACTTTGCGAAGTGCACTCTCTATTAAAGCGCGTTCTTTCAGCGTGTTTAAAAGATTTCTGCGTGTCTTAATAAATCCAAGGCGGTGTTGCCGTCGTTCCCTTTAATACTTAAAGAAGTATTCTTTGTTGGTGCTCTAAATGGAATGTAGTATTTCTCCGTTGGAGTTCTCACTCTCTTTCTTTCTCCTTAATGAAGATGCGATCTTCATGGCGGGGGAATATGTTGGGGAAACACCCCAACAAGTGTATTAACTTGTCATTTTCACCGTATAGTTTGGTGATAACACCCTGTATGAATGTAGTATGAATGAGCCATAATTAATCCACGAACATATTTATTCAACCCCAGGTGAACAGAAAATTGTGCATTTAAGTCAGCATATGTCAGTTCTTAATTACCCCTTAGTCCAAACCTGGATGGTCGATCCCATTATATAAAGCTAGCGTCGGGGAAAACGTTTTTAATCGCTTTTAATTTAACATATCCTGGTCTCAGTCATTGTTGTTTGGACAAAAATGTGTCGAAAAGAGAAAGAGCATTTTTCGACCCTTTCAAATGCGATAATGGGCTCGCCCACGCTTATACCCCCACTTTTCATTTGGTTTTGCCGCCAGGCGGTAGCTAGAAGAAGAAATTATATTTCAGTGCAGTTTAGTAGACACAGTTTAGAATATCTATAGACTCTGGTTTAGGCTTTCACTCGAACAACAGCAAAAGTTCTGTTCCCGTTTTCGAGCCAAAAGGACACACCCTTTTTGGCAATTTTTCCGATTGTATGCACAAATATTAGAGAATATTTAGTGTACCTCTGTTATCTTTGTCCACGTTGGACAAAGACCTCGTTTAGGCGTTTTAACGTAATTCCTCAAAACAGAAACGACCTAGCGTCTCTGTTCCCTTGTAGATTGAAGAGAATCAGTAAAAATGGCGTCTGCAACCTGGCAGTAATGGCAATCCATTCCAAATTCCAGCAAAGCTAATGCAGGAATCCAATGGTTAAAGTTTAATAGGCTACCCCTGGATACGATAACAGGAGAGAAAATAGAATATCAAGGTATTTTGTAGAGTTGAAATGTCAAGACAAAGGTTTCATTTTAAATTAACAAATCAAGACTTTTTAGTAGATATTTGAATTAAGCGCCCTTTTGTATATAGTATTTAATGTGTGAAAGATTGAATGCATCAAGTAGTGTAGACATTGTATAAATTATGTATATATTTTCTTGTATTGAATGCAAGTTACAACTGCATTATTAAAGTAATCAGTTAAACTACCTACCGAGTTTCAATTCACAAAGTATGTCAAAAACTCCCACCACCCTACCTTAATACAGTCCACTTAATTTGCTTGTGGTCAATTATACAGTTAATTAGCCACCTACAACTTTATGGCTTAAGGCAATTAATAAAATTAATTTGTTGTACCAACCACTAGTTACTAGACTAACTACTAGATTGGACTCTAGTATATGTATTTTTTTGTTCTAAAAGGGCTGTCGAATATTTAGTTAATTTGATGAATCCCCATATATTGATTTAATTACTTTTGCTGCTTCTAATTTTTGTTGCTTTCGATAACCAATTTAGGTTGCGAAGCCCAATTGTTGTGGCGGAAAATTTTCTCGCAGATATGTCGTTTTCAATGTTTTAGTTTATTCACAGCAATCTTCAAAATCTAGTATTTTTCGAGCATTCATAACTTTATATATTTTTTAATTCGTCTGTAACCATTCAGTGTTATTTAATACAAATCTATCTTTTGTTCTTAAATTTATAGTAAAATTTATTTAGAATGTACTTTGCATCATTTTGCAAGATAGCATATCCAGTGTAAGTATTTTTTTTTCTTGTAGTCGAGTAAATTTGGTATGTAGGTCTTTTTCAGGAAAACTTATGACAAATTCAAACAATTCTTTGTAGCTCAACGACAAAGCAGGTTGGCTTAGATCTAGAAAAAATGAAATTAGTCGGTAAAGCTTTTTACCCGATATATCCTCGTAGTTGCGTTTAGACAAATATTGTACTTCCCTTTCTTTTAGATTATTTATTGTAGAGGGAAAGTTAAATTTTGTAATTATTCAAACCTTCAAAACGAGAGATAAAAGATCAAAAAAAATGATTTAATTACTCGTTATCTTATTTTAATCAGAAGAAACGGTTATATAGCTGATATTTAATTTATTAATAAAAAAAGTTTTTATTCAAAGCGTATAAAAATCGGATATAAAACCAACATCGTTTATATTGGGGGAGTGGGGGCAAAGTCTGGTAAAGTTTTTTCGGTTACGACATATAAAAAGACAGTAGAACATATAAACAAACTAGGTGCAATTAGAAAAATGTATTAAAAATACAAATACAAATTTTAATGTACAAAAAATATAGGAAAATAAATAAAACTAATCAGTGTATTGTCTTGTTCCACTTATAAAGTAACCACTAAACATATGATTTTCAGTTTATAGCCAGAGTATGGCTTGATTGTCCTCCTCCATATCAATTTTTGTTATTTCGCTCTAACACACATCTAAATCACATTCAAGCTAAAACAATTATAATTATCTTCATAAAAGCGCCTTGGCAGTTAAAAAAAAAATCGCAACTTTGACGTTAAATGAAAAAAAAAAAGAATATGAATGGCCAGAATCCTAGCTGTCTAGACCGATGGAGTGTTAGAGTAACTGCGTAGATATTTTTATATCAAAATATTTAAAATAAAAAATGTCCATTAATAGCATGATTTAGGAAAATTCGACTAGTATGCGGCGCACTTTAGCTTTGGCAAAATTTGTATCTAATGCTAGCGCAGATATCACTAATCACCATGCTCAGGTGGATTAGTTGGCAACGGAGGTTCAGTTGCCGAGGCTTATATGGAAGAAAATACTTAATAGATTGTAACGATATATTTAGTTGGGCGGTAATTTGTAGCGAAAGCTAGCTAAATATTAATTAATTAATCAAGTATGGCATTGTGCGCAATTTTGTAACGAAATACTAGTTGTTCAAATGCATGAGCCTCGTTTTTATTTTTTCAGGGGGTAGGTCATCTCTATTATTACCTGAAATTTTTTTGGGCGCCAGAGTTCCTAGAGACAATGCGAACTGAATATGAATACTTAAATATAAATAACTATAAAGATAAAAATGTCAGAAATTTGCCTTTATAATTCGCAATGTCTCACAGACCTCTATCCTGCGATAAATTAAAGAAATCAATTAAAAACAAGTTAAGTATTAACTATAAAATTAAATTACAAATATAATTGATGAAATTATCGACTTAGTAATGAAAATTAAAATTAATGTGAAAGATTTAAAAATTTAATTGTGACAGATTTAAAACAATTATACAGTTGGTCTTTACAATATGTTTATGTTCTGACTGACTGATGCTGAGCTTCGTCCAATTATTCTGTAACCATGCGATCATATTGGGACCAAGTTAGTATTGGTTGGGTTTATCGAGGACTTATTGGTTCACGAAGTATTGGCTCCCCTCGACTCGTTTGTTACAGCGACGTCAGTCGGCGGATTTATAACATGAAAGGAGAAATAAACTAATCTTAGACCAATGTATATTGCTAATTAAATAGTATTCAGGGAAATATCATGTGAACATCAGTGACACTGTTAAACACATGAGGAAGCAATAAACAAATTGAAAATTTACTGGTTAAAGCAGATATAATCAGAAACTTGAATTACAATGTTAACCGGGCTTAGCCGAGGAGGTGAGGGCTGAGACCGCTATAATTTTGAAGAAGCTGCCCAAGAGCAATATTACAACGGAGGAAACACGTGCCCTACGTAACCTCAACAAGGACTAAAAGTATCATTGTGCTGCCTGCAGACAAGGGGAACGTAACTGTAATACTCAACACCGCGGATTATCAAAACAAACTGGAAAATTTGCAAGACCCACAGACATACAAAAAGCTTCCACGAGACCCTACGAAGAAAGTCCAAAGACAAACAAAACATCTAATAAACGCCTCGTCGCTGGCACCAGAAGTAAAGAACAAGTTGACAAAATCTGAAGCGCTTCCGCCACAACTTTACGGGTTACCAAAGGTCCACAAACCGGAAGTACCTCTTAGACCCATTGTAAGTGCCATTGGCTCACCTGCATATGAACTAGCCCGGCATCTTTCGAGTATTCTACAGCCGTAGATTGGTCTCACGCCATCGTTTGTGAGGAACTCGACAGATTTCGTTGAGAAGCTGAAGACCATTACTCTGTCACCATCGGATATACTGGTCAGTTTTGATGTGGTGTCGCTACTCACCAATGTCCCCTTGAAAATAACTCTACAAGAACTAAGAAGCAAATTCCTACATGACATTTCCACCCTGTTCCACCATTGTTTGACATCGACGTATTTCCAGTGGAATAATAACTTTTATGAGCAGAGGGATGGTGTAGCCATGGGAAGTCCCCTTAGCCCGGTGATCGCCAATTTCTTTAATGATAAATTCGAAACAACGGCATTGCAATCCGCGGAAAAACGCCCGAGTTGCTGGTTGCGCTACGTAGATAACACGTTCGTGATATGGGGACACGGAAGGAGGGAGCTGGATCGTTTCTTTAACCATCTTAACATGTGTAACCCAAGTATCCAGTTTACAATGGAAATCGAGCATGAAAACTCACTTCCTTTCTTTGACGTATTGGTCACGAAACGAGCTGATTTGACCCTAGGACACAGAGTATACCGAAAACCCACGCAAACGGACCGATACCTTCAGAACGTTTCCAATCACAATCCACGACAGAAACTGAGGGTTATAAAAACACTCTTGGACAGAGCGCACCGGATATGCGAGCCACAGTATGTAGCAGAAGAGTTAAACCATCTTAACACAGTTCTGCAGGCTAATGGTTATCGTGAGCAGGAAATTCGACGCGCTATGCGAACGAAGAGAAGACCACAAGAAAATGACGGAGAAGGAAACACACCACCTAAAGGCTTCGCGGTTCTTCCATATATAAGAGGAACGACAGACCGCATCGGCAGAATATTAGCAGCGAAAAACATAAGACCGATCTTCAAGCCCACCAAGAAGAGTCAGGAACTTTTGCGCTATCAGAGCACAAAAGATCTTGTCGTCTGGGAGAGACGGAAAAATCAGCCGTGGCCGAACACACTCTTTCGCAAGATAACCACAGGATTCTTTTCGAAAAAACAAAAGTCTTGTCAAGGGCCACACACTATCATGTCAGACTGAACCGGGAAGCCATAGAAATTCATAAACACAAAAACAACTTTAATAAAAAGGAAGAAGGTTTACAAGTTCGAAAAATATGGCACTCCGTACTAGACAACACACAACCATCATCATCAAGCATCTTTATTTCCTATTAGTTTACAATTCTAACTTAACTAGCTATATGTAGTTCTACCTTACATCTATCCGACGTGTTTTAAGAGACGAGGCAAGCCACACCAGGCAAGCCTTTGGCCGCTCTACACGTCAGCATGCTCTACACAGTAGTGTATAAGTGTAACTTGATAATTCCAGACCAACTCTGTTTACGTGGCATTAGCCTTCAAACGATTTGCGTTAGCGTTACCCTCGGGATGTTAGTTCTTATATGTTGATTTTAAGTTACTGTATGATAAGTGCATATGTATCTGCAGGGAAAAACAGTTTGAAAAACCCTGCTACGTAATGACAACACAACATTTAATATATATACTATTTACATATTAAGAGTCTGGATGTGGGCGTTGCCCAAACATCCAGGTGCTGACTCCACCCCTCGTTTCGGACCGAGATGGTGTTTGAGTTCGATTTAGAGAATCAAATTTGTAGTGTATGTATAAATTAGTATTTACAGTAATGAGAATGCTTCGATTTGAATTAAAAATTGTAGTTATTTATTTTCTCTGAGAAAAATTGCAATGTTGTTTGCATTATTGCCTGTTTATTACCTTCGCAGGCTTCAAGGCAACCTGCGAAGTCTTCTAGTGCCATTATAAGCTCTTGAATGTTAACGAGATAATTTATTTTGTTTGTTACGGTTTGTAAACGTTTGAATGAATTTATTGTTGTATCAGTGTTTGGTCTGGTATTATCATTCTGATAAATGTCTTTAATTTTCATATCGTATTCGTCAATTAGTGCATTTCGGACTTCTTGGGGTTGGATGCCCCCATCCAAACCCTTCAGCACGAAGGTGTGCATTTTTGCGACTCGATCTGCATAAGAATTATACTCCATGTTTTCCGTGTCGAACATACGCTTGAGGTTATGCCAATCTTTGGCTTCGTTACAGCAAATGATCACAGAATTGCTAGTATACTTGAGCTTATAGTCCTTTATATTTGCTGATTTCATACTCTCAGCAAACTGGTGGTGGTTGACGAGTCCACCCTTAACCACAATCGGTGGCGGTGGAGTTGGCTTAACTTTCAGGGACGTTTTAGGCTTTGGGATTACTCGTTTGGATCTAACTATCTGTTTTGGTGTTTCTTTCGTTGTTTGAATCGTTTCAATAGTACTAGCGTCATCGTCTGCGTCGTTTAGCGCGGCATAGCGGTTGCTAGTTTCTACCGGCTCACCGCCAAAGTCAAGGTATACTTGTCGTATGTTCCTTTTAAACTTTAAAGTTTTAAAAGGAACTTTAAATTGCGGTCCAGTATCAGGAGGACAGGACTCATCCGTAGGTATTATCTGTATCGGTTGTTCAGAAAGCGGGACTGACGTGGCTTCGGAGGGCGCGTCTAGGCTCATTGCCTCAGGCCGTTTTTCGGCTGGTGCTGCAATCTTGGCTGTTGTTACATTGTATAACTGCGCACTATGTTCAGAGGTCGTAGCAAGGTCGAGACTCACGTTTTTTGTGGCCTCTACGTTTTTTGTTGATGTTGCTATGCGGTTTTCGATGGCTTTCTTCTTCTTATATGTTGGAGAGGAGTCACTTTTACCTTTTGCGACAATTGTAGGGACTGCTAGGGTTCTTTTCGATTTCTTGCCGCAATCGATTTTAGCTTTCGCTTCTAATTTCACTCGATTTTTAATGCGTTTCGGATGCACTTCGAGCTGATGGGTTGTGCCACGCTGAAAAGCTTCCACTAGCTCTTCTTGCGGTCTATCACTGTCATTGGTGAATATCGAGTACCAATGTTGGCACTCTCTGCAGCTTCTGTTTTCGTGTAGGTTCAGGGCTAACGTTTGAATTTCTCTCAGAGTTTGAGTGCGCTCACTTTGATTGCTAGAGTCCAGCGATAACTCCGAAGCGTCATCGCCCGTCCCGGACATCTCGGGATTTTCTCGGGGATCCGTCCCCGAAGACTAAAAAATTCTTAAGATCTTCCGTCTATTACTAGGGTTTAATAATAAACCCAAGCTAGACCATAGAAATGATGTACAACTATATTCTAGCTCTATTCGAGATGAATAAACACGATTTACGGGCAAAAAGCGCGGGCGGGCTCGTTTTTACTGGAGACCCCGCAAAATCCAGACTGCGTCGTACGACGGTTCGAAGCAGAGTGTCGAGTACGGTGCGATCCCAGTTGGACACATCAGTCAGTACCTCAACGGACGCAGACGAGAACACTTCGCCCAAGACGTTACTGAGGATGGCTGCCGCAGTTGCAGCCGAAAGCTTTGGAAGCATTTCCATTAGACCACGGTCTAACAGCCCGGAAAACACTTGTATTTACAATGTTAAGTTGAGTAAAAATTATAAATAACTACTGTTACTCAAGATATCCCTTTCTTTACTTTAAACTATGAAATTCAAAAGAAAATAATGGAATAACGTTTCAATTCAGTGATTCTAGGTAAATCTAAGAGAATATAACTTGAATGTGATAATAAATAGAGAAATAGAGGTACAACCTCTAATAACGAGTCTTATAACTTAAAATAAGTAATTGCTATTACTTTTATTTCGGCCCTTGGCACATAAACGAAAATTGAGCGCAATTGCGCCGCAATTTAATTAAAGAGAATCAACCTCTCATAAATGCAAAGTAATGTCGGTACATCAGGATTGAGACGAGACAGGGTGAGTGCTAATAGGTATATACTTGATGTAACAAATAAACTGAAAATTTCATTAAATGAGCCTGAAAAGAAAAAATATTAAAACCAGCAATACTATAAGGGAAAATACGGAGAAATTCTACTGAAAATTCAATTTACTACCTTTGCAGGAATATATAGAACTTACTGCGAGAATTAACCCAAATAATACTGTTCAATTTTAATGAAACTACGCAAAAATTGTGCGTGACCACTGAACGATAAAAGAATTACGTTCTCCTTAAATTTGGACTAAGCCTCTTTCAAATTACATGAATTTGATTAATGAGTGACGCAAATATTCACCAATAAATCGGTAATATTACCCAAACGGTCACGACAATAATTAAAAATTATTGAAGATGTGAGCTAAGTAAAGTTAAATATAAAAATGCTAAATTCGTGCTTTAGTCCCATAAGACTAAGCAAATCATAAACAAATATTAATTGTGTATTTAAAAATGAAAGAATTAGTTAAATATACTGCAAGACGAGTTAAATAATTCAAGATTAAAAATTAGCACTTAGCCGTCAAACATCTCAACACAAGATAAACGATCTCGCTTTCAAAATTCAAGACGCTGGACAAAATATGCTTGTCGATGTATTATTGGCTAATTTATAACATGAGATTACTACTATAAATCACGCAACGTAGTAGAAATACCCAATATTAAATATAGTAATCTATAGTAAATTAAATGCATGAATTGTAGGTATTAAATAGCGTACTGCGCTCCTAAAATTGCTAACCACACGAAATAAACCCATTCGTGAATAGATGTCACTGGCAACTTAAATCCCAAATATCGAAAATCATTCGTAATTGAACTGAAATTTTAGTGTAGCGGAATAAGCATATATTCCGTTACAAGATAATCACGCTATGACATGACTACAAATGTCTCAACAACTGCTATGACATTATCAGCGACCACATCTCATAGCATTAGTATTAACTACTCTAACAATTGTGTTATCCTAAAATCCATATTGTAAATGTAATTTGAAAAAAATAATTTGCTTCATTTTTATAAAGACGCTTTCGCAGCCTGCGATGAAATATCTAGCCTACGAATACGCGAAGGAATTTAGCCCACCATCCCATTAAAATCTTCTGAGTAGGTTTATCGTACTATAGATATGATAACAGACTTACTATTTCATTTACAGCAATTAGACGGCTACGTCCCTGGACAAGATTATCCAATTTACAATGAAATTCCACAAGGCCTAGCCTTTCGATGTGATCAAAGACCAGCAGGATATTACAGTGATCCAGAAGCACAATGTCAGGTATGTTGTTAAAATATTTTGCCTAATACCTTTAAAAAACATATTACCTAGAACAGATGCGAAAGCTACCGATTACGCGGGGAACGAAGCTTTCCTGGTTCATAAGGAGGGTGGCGCCTACTTATATAGTCAGACGCTATATGTGTACTCGGGCTAAATCGGAGTGCCGCGGCCGCTTTAATCTAGTTCGTGGCTATATGTTGCTGCGTTGCTAAGCGTTCTAGACAATAAATATTACATATTTTGATAATATTCTTCCTGGTCTTGCTCGTTTATTTGCTTTAGTAATTTTCAAGACTGTTTAGAGAACTATTTTGGGAGTATTCGACAACAAAGTGGGAATTTTGTAAACCCTACTCTGATTCAGTTTGAAAGAGCATATAGGAAACTATTTTGCCAAAACTTTTTGCATTCACATCATATGAATTGTGAGGACGATTTAAACGTTCGCCTGTCCCAATTACGAGATAACAATCCTGTTTTAGATGAAATTTACTAAAATACTAAAATTTAGAAGCAGCTATTAGTCTGCCAGATTATGATTATCGACGTGAAAATATAACACTTCAAAATGCTTTCAATTATGTGTATGGTTATCTCTTGTAAAAGGGTTTAGAAATTCATGAATGCCACCTTTGTCTTCAATTACTAAGTCATTCTTATTCACACATTTCAAAGCATACGACTCTAAAAATAATTATTTTAGAAAATTAAATTCACCCACCGAAGGCTTCATATATTTTGTTTCTAAACTAGAAAAAATATTTGTAAGTGAGTTTTTGGAAAAATATATGTAGATATAGACATTACCAAAACTTATTTTCAAAAAATGACGGCTATATCCAAACTAACCCAAATATGCATGTTCGGGCTTCCCTTTGTTTATGCAATTAAATTATTTATTAGATTAAGACTATTTTACATAATAAAATAGGCAAACAGAGACCCTAAAAGTTGTAAAAAAGGAAAAACCCATAGGAAATTTAATATTGTTATTCCAGGAAAATTCGCATTTGTTCTAGGTAATCTGTAAATGATTGACGTGTCTCGAAAAATCTGAATTATGTGAGTAGATTTACTTGGAGAGGTAGTAGGGGATCTTCAATACCTCCCCAACAGCTTGCCAAGTCGAAACGTCGTCGATGTGAAATTTACTTTAGTGCAAAAGACGAAAAACACAACAATTGTTAATCAAAGTGCAAAATTCCTATTTGTTTAAAATAATATGCTTCATTGGCATGTCCAAACTGCATTTAGATGTGGATTCTACTTAAGAAACCATTGCACACAAATTCAATCTTAAATTCGTGGTATTGGCAGAGTACAAATAATATCGAGTAGATTCACTTAGCAAAAATCGAGTTTTTGGATCAAACGCAAAAGCCGCAGCACGGTAAAAAATTCGTTTTTTCTCTACCTGTAGCAGCGAGCAGTCTGTGAGGGGAGATTCAAAAAGTATTAGCTGATGCAAAATTATTTCCTCGGTTACATGATATTTCAAAGAGGGATTAAGGTAATTTTTAATACGTGATTCAAATGAATAAAACTATGTAATAAAGTTATACAAAATAGTAACGTATACTAAATTCAAAAACATTATAAATAAAGGTAATACCAATTAAAATAATTTATTTGACAGTTTGTAACTTGATTTATCTATTAAAACATGTATAAAGCAGAAGGTTTAAAATACCCGACAAATATTCTGGGAATTTAAATATAAAAAAGGACATATTAACCTAGTAAACCAAATTTATAGCTTCTTAAAGGTCTTAATACTTCATTACTCGCGCTACGAGTATTTCTCTCACATTTTCTGCGAAATCGTCAGTTTTCGGAGATGGCTTTGCGAGCGGGGCTGTCCTCCACTCTAGCTGAATTATTTGGCGTCCTATCGTTGACTGAGCCAACACGGTCCTATTTAACATGGCCAATTAACCGGGTACATTTCTCAAGTGATTGGCTGCATTTGTGAGAATTTCTCTGATCGCGCTACGTCTGTCGTGTCGTAGTGCTTTTAACATTGAAAATGTTTCTGTTTTCCTGTTATGGGGCATCAAACTTCGAAAAAGTGCATGCTACATTTGCCACACATGATGTCATATGCGTGATGAACTACTAACCCAAACTAGGTTGGGTTGGTTAGTTTAGACCAAAAGTAATCAAAAGCTCCAAAAAGAACTAAAATGTATCGGAACAGATTAAAAAAATTAAAGTAAGTATAACTTGTAATAAGTACTTGTAGAGTAACATTAAAGTTGGTTATAAAGTATCGGATCCGGCTCAAATTACTAAAATAAATTGGAACTAACTGAAACTAACCAAAAGTTGATTGAACAACTAACCAAAGCACCAAAAATGGCTAAGCCGTATCGGGCAAATTAAAAATATTAAAGAAACTTAAAATTAACTTAAATGAACCGAATTTTGGCGACTAACCAAAACTAACCGAAAACATTAAATTTGATTGTAATGTATCGGAGTCGGTTCAAGTGACTAAAATAAATTAAAACTAACTGAAATTAACTGAAAGTTTATTGAGCGACTAGCCAAAATTAGCCAAAAGCACTAAAAAGAGCTAAAGCGTATCGGAATAGTTTAAAACATTAAAGTAAGTTAAAACTAACCCAAATTAACCGAATTTTGGCGACTAACCAAAATTAACCAAAAACGTAAAAATTGGTTATAACGTACCTACCGGCATCGGCACCGGTTCAAATGAGTAAAATAGGCTAATTGAAATTAACCGAAGGTTGATTGAACGACTACCAAAATTAACCAAAGGTAACAAAAAGCACCAAAAAGTGCTAAAATGTATCGGAACAGATTAAAAATATTAAAGTAAGTTAAAAATAAACCAAATTAACTGAATATTAGCGACTAACCAAAAACATTAAAATTGGTTAAAGTATCGGAACCGATCCAAACGACTAAAATAAATTAAAACAAACTGAAACTAACCGACAGTTGATTGAGTTACCAAACAAAACTAACTAAAAGTAACCAAAAGCACCAGAACGTGCTAAAATAGGTTACACAAATTAAAGTAAGTTAAAACAAACCGAATTTACGCGGCTAACCAAAACTAATCAAAAGCACCAAATTTTATTATAACGTGTCGGAGCCGGTTCAAATGAATACCTCTGTGGTTTCAAGCAAGTGATTTTTGAAGGTCGCGTCACAACACGGAAATTTTTCCTGAACGTCACGAGACGGTTTTTGAAAAATTGATTATAACGTATCGGACCCGGCTCAGACAAATAAAATAAGTTGAGACTAAGCGAAACTAAAAGAAAGTGATTGGACGACTAACCAAACTAACCAAATCTATTAAAATTGATTATAACGTTTCGGAACCAAATGACTTAAATAAGTTAATACTAAGTGAAACTAACCGCGCTAGATCGGGGATTAAGAGACGGATCGAACTATTTTTTTTTGTTAAACTAGCCGAGTTGCATACCGTTAGATCGGGGAATGAGAGATGAATCAAATGCAAATGTTATTTTGCTTTTTACAACCACACTTAACGTTATAAACTGTAAAAAAGAAAGAACCTTGAAGTAATATGCATGTCTGTGATATATTTTGGTAAACTAAACTTACGTAATCTAATCTGATCTAACCCAAACTAACCCAAACTTATATCAACTATTAACCTTCAACACAATTATGAATTTTCTTAGATCTCAAATTAAACAAGCGCTGCATTATACTGGCTAATTTTAGTTAGTCGCCGAAATTCGGCTAATTTAAGTGAGTTTCAACTTACTTTAATATTTTTAATCTATTTTGATATATGTTTTCGCTTTTTTGGTTACCTTTGGTTAGTTTTGTTTAGTCGTTCAATCAACTTTCGGTTAACTTCAGTTAGTTTCAATTTATTATAGTCATTTGAACCGTTTCCAATACGTTATTACCAATTTTACTGTTTTTGGTTAGTTTAGGTTAGTCGCCAAAATTCGGTTAATTTGGGTTAATTTTAGCTTACTTACTTTTAATCTATTACGATACGTTTTAGCCGGTTTCGGTGCTTTTAGTTAGCTTTCGGTTACTTTCAGTTAGCTCCAATTTATTTTACTCATTTGAAGCGGTTCCGATACATTATAACCAAATTAAATGTTTTTGGTTAAATTATGTCAATCGTCAAAATTAGGTTAATTTGGGTTAGTTTCCACTAATTTTAATATTTTTAATCTGTTCAGATAGGTTTAAGCCCTTAGTGTTTTTGGTTACTTTGGCTAGTTTTGATTAGTCATGTAATCAACTTTCTGTTAATTACAGTTAGTTTCAATATAAGTCATTTGAACCGGTTCCGATACTTTATAATCAATTTTAATGTGTTTGATTAGTCGCCAAAATTCGGTTACTTTGGGTTAGTTTCAACTTACTTTAATATTTATAATCTGTCTCGATACGTTTTAGCCCTTTTTGGTGCTTTTAGTTACTTTTGGTTAGTTTTTTAATCAACTTTCGGTTACTTTCAGTCAGTTCCAATTTATTTTAATCATTTGAATCGGTTCCGATACGTTATAATCAAATTTAATGTTTTTGGTTAGTTTTGGTTCGTCGTTAAAATTCCGTTCGTTTTAGTTAGTTTTAACTTACTTTAATTTTTGTAACCTGTACTGGTACGTTTAAGCCCGTATTGGTTACTTTTGACGAGTTTGGGTTAGTCATTCAATCAACTTTCGGTTAGTTTCAGTTAGTTCCAATTTATTTTAGTCATTTTAATTGATCCCGTTACCTTATAAATCAAATTTAAGTTTAAGTAAATAAACTAACACGATCTCTCACGCGTATGATGTCACGTGTCAAATGTATCATGCACTTTTTCACGATTTGAGGCCCTATACCTACTAGGATAATAGAAACATTTTCAATGTTAAAATAAATAAAAGAAAAAAGAATAAAAAGAAGCTTTTATTTAAATGCACTAAAAAGAAGAAAATAAAATTTGAAGTAAATCTAACTCATTATTTTGTTACATTAAACATTTTTATATGATTTAAATAAAAGCTTGCTTTAATTTTTTTTTCGTAACTTTTATTTATTTTTTACTTTTTAGTAGGTATTATGGCATGGCAAAATTACACGTTTAGTAAATATTATATTTTTATTTATAAAACTAAGATTCGTAGTATATAATAAAAGCCATTTTGAATCCGCCACCTAAAATTTAAAAAATCTGATTAAAAATGTATATTCCTTGTCCCTTAAAACCCCTAATATCAATTTTAAACGAAATCGGACATACTTTAATTAGTGCCTTCACCACTAACCTTTAAAGAAAGGGGGAAGTGTAAGCAACATCACTGTTTTTACAAGAATAAACAATGGCAACACCATAGTTTTATATTTTCATTTGAACTACAAACGCATACCAAAATTTGAAGCAAATTGACTTGCAACATTTAACCCAAAATCGGCCATGTTGAATCCGCCATTTTATATTTTCAAAATCTGTTAAAAAATTAAAATTCCTTGTCCCCAAAGACCCCCATATACCAATTTTAAACGAAATCGGACATACTTTAAGTAGTGCCCCCTACCCTACCCTCCAAATGAAGGGGGGGGGGGGTGTAAGCAAGACCATAGTTTTATATTTTCATTTGAACTTCAAACGCATACCAAATTTGAAGTCAATTAAATATGTAGAAGTTGCAACATTTAACTCAATATCGGCCATGTTGAATCCGCCATTTTGAATTTTCAAAATCTGATAGAAAATTCATATTCCTTGTCCCCAAAAACCCCCATATACCAATTTTAAACGGAATCGCACATACTTTAAGTAGTGCCCCCCTCCCCTACCCCTGAAAGGGGGGTGGTGTAAACTTAACAACATTATAATATTGTATTGTCATCGGAACTATAAACGTGTACCAAATTTCAAATTAATCGGACATTTAGAGGTAGTTCTAATTCAGCTTGCAGGATTTGATTACAGACACACAGACAGACCCACAGGTGAAAGTAAATAATAGTATATTATTTTATATGGAGGAAAAGTGATACTTTTCATGGCGCGCTCGTTTAACAGATGAACGGAGTGAGGCTGGTAATAGAGAGCAAGCCATGAAAAGTAACTTTTCCTCCAAATAAAATATGCTGTTTTTTCTTCAAATGTCGACAAATTAATGCAAAAACATCTCTTTTTAATAGTAATAATAATTATTATTATTAAAGATAAGTAGGTTCGCAAGGGGGCTTAGACCGGTGTCGGTGAATAGTCACAGGTTGTTGCTATAGTAATGTAACATAAAGCTGTCAGTGGACACTGTCAACAATAATTATTTTTTTAAAATTGCGTGTCCGATTGGGTTTTAATTCCGTATTGATAAGCAGTTATTGGGTAAGTTCGATTAAATAATAACCAATTTCTTCCTAAATTAGTGATTTTTAGAAATGCAGTGCACAAATTGAGTGATAAATACAAATTTGCTATGTTGCTATGACAACACTTTTACCTCCGCCGGCGGAAAAGTGAAAAGTAAAGCTCCGGCGGAAGAAAAGCGAAACTTCACGGCCGCCTACACAGTCGAGTAATGATGGATTTACTGACGTTTGAAGAAAAAAGCTTTTATATAAAAGTTGCTAAAAACACAAAAGGTCATGTGAAAAATTCGCAATTATTAAAACATAAACGGATTTTTGCTCACGCTAGTGGTGATAGGCATTTTATTTTTGTCGTACTTGTGTTCTTTCCTCACTATTGTCTTTATCCAAATTAGTGTAATTGAAAAACTGCATATTATTAAAAAAATATTATAAATCTTACCTGATAGGGTCTTTGGGGCATCTAAAAAATTATAATCCTTCACCCACTTTTATAATGCAATTATCCGCACAACAATATCTCGCCATTGCATTGTAGCGATCTTAATAATTATTTAATTCAACGCGACCCAACGGTACGGAATATCAAGGCGTTTGCACACTGACCGTAAATTCTCCCTCGTAGTGTAGCCACAACTGGCCGCGAACGAGATTGATCCGGATTCGCTTCGAAGGTAAAAACTGTCGGCGAAATTGGAAATTTGTCTTGAGTGAACCTACCGTATATACTTATTTATACCGTAGTATTGGTTTCTTAAACACTAGGTTTTCTAAAGGTGGCTTCTGATAATTTAATTTTTGGGCATTGCAAGATTTTGATGATATATTAATTTCTTCTAAAACTTAATCCAGCAAATTACAAATGAAAATAAATTCATTTCGTTTCAATTTCAAATAGTACCTTTGACGCTTCACCATGGTCTTCTTTTTTTTATTCGTAAATATAATTTTATTTATCGTCAAAATTACATTTTTGTAACGTAATTTAATTGCAGTTATTGACTGCACTCTGGAGGCCCAACGAGTAGGGTTTAATCTTTAAAGAGTAGCATTGGATTCCCCTGTTGTGGCAGTGAGAAGATTCCATCGATTTATACCTACTCCAAAATTTTTTTAAATATCCTGTGATATGAAAAAAAGCATCTATTTTCTTAATGCCATTTAGTGCATCTTTTACCACTAAATTAAGGTTATAAGCGGCGCAGTGTACATAAAGGACAGTACTTTCTAAGTCATTGATCCTTTTCTGCACTCCTGTGTAAGCACCGCTTATTACCCTAGCGCAGTCATAATCTTGACTCTTACATTTTTTAATGTCAAGGTTCAATATTATTTGTAGGAATTCTATGATATGATCAATTATGCTACTAACATCGTGTTTCTCGAATTTTGTAAAACCTAGAATAGATTCCTTAATTATTAAGTGTGAAATTTGTCCAGTATCTTTTCTGTCTATTTTCAAGTAAACAATTCTGAATATTGTATTTAATTGATCAACTTTAGTTATGTCCAACCAAATATGATATTGGAGGTGTGAGGAAGTAAGTGGTGCTAGTCAATTTGGATTTAAGAGCGGTTTTGGAACAAAAGAAGCCATATTCAGTCTTCAAACATTAGTGAAGATTTGCCAGGATCAGAGAAAAGGCGTCTTTTTGTGTTTTATCAACTACGAAAAAGCATTTGGCAATGTAAAACACGATCTTCTCGTATCATATCTTAGGGACTTGGGACTGGCTGGAAAGGATAATGAGACTTATAGGTAATTTATACTGGAACCAAAGAGCGGAAATCCGAATTCAAAATGCGGGAACAACTTAGGATTTTGGTAAATAAAAAAGGGCGTCTGCCAAGGGTGCATTTTGTCTCCGATGTTGTTTAACTTGTATGTGGGAAGAGCATTCACCGAGTAAATCTTCATATGCATTAAAGTAAACGGAATTCCCATTAACAATATTCGATATGCGGATAATACCAAGCAGCACCATGTGAAGCAACTAATGTATATCTGCATTTCTCACCAATCCCACATAAGGCGTCGACAGTTACAAACCGATTTATATGGTCATCATTTCATCATATATTCTGTGTTATTTTATACTACATGACTAGATCTGACCTATTTTTATTATGTGACACGCACGCACGTAATATTGGAACATAAAATTCTAATATGCAAGGTGTATATAACTTAAAAACATTCTTCATGAGCACCTCAGAAGACATGTTCAAAAAAACTCACTCAGTTAATAGA
>MU193028.1:15614-25881 GCA_016904865.1 Pissodes strobi
TGATTTATTTTGCCGTAAGGGCCAATGTAATCTGCATATTTCAAGCAATGATAAAAAATATAATTCGTACAAAAATGTAGATGAATTATATATGAAAACATTCATAATTTAATATCCTACACGTTCATATAATAATCTCGATTTTTAGGTATACTGCCCTTTTGCCCGTTATGATTTTTTATTACCTTCGGATTTTGAATTAATATAATAAAGCCATCATTCTGTGAAAATTTCAGCTTGTAACCCCGAGGTGCCCACAGAAGTCAAGATAAGTTATAAGTAGCACTCTACTAATTGCCCTAATTTCCCAATAAAGATTGTTTTCTTTTGAATTAACTATCATCTTTAGTCATTATGCTTCACGCAAGTTAATATTTAAATATGACGTCATTCCTGATTATGGTTACGATGATGACTCGAGCAATCGAACCCGAGTGACACTAATGTTCATTCTATATTGCACTGTGCATGAGAAAACAGCTTTCGCCGCTCGGTGTCAATGAGCTGATAATTGACATCAGAAAACGAGGACAAGCGGTCAAGTGGCCTTTGTCTTCATGGTGGCCGAGGAGGCTAGTCGGCCTGATTTTTTTAGTTTTGAATTTAAGAACCATCATGGGTTCATTAGGCCAAAAGATTCTCAAAATCTTGTGTCATTAGGCCTGAGAAGGGCTTGGCCTATTTTATTTTTTTCTAATCTTTGAGGATGCCAATTAAGTTTTGGGGTTAATACACCACCTAGTAAGGTAGGTAATCGTTGGCTTGTGATTTATAAAAAAAACGGAACATTTCAACAATCTTAAGTAAAGTGGTTAAAGGCTTCATGTTTGTTTCAGGTTTTATTATTGGATCTTGATGTTAGAGAATATTATATTATTTTGATTTGGGAATAGCATAAAGATGCTATGATTTTAAATTGGGATTTACATATTCTATAGGTAAATCTTAAACTTCCATGCTTCCGGAATTTCACATGATTAGAGAAGGGGACAAATCACTCTAAGCCACAAGAACTTCAGACAGGGAGGCACTTATTCAACTGACGGGAATAATTTAACGCCAGTTCGTTCCTTTTTATTATGTACAAATCAACTGTCTACCTAGTGTAAAATTTTATACTTTAATATTACTAACTAATTCATATTAACCTTTTTACCTTTAATTGTTCGCCTCATTTGGTAGATATTATCTATTATATACATCTAATGCCTTTTACATACATGCCATTTAATAACGCTGGAAACAAAGATTCATAAGTCTTTTCCCTCTAGGTATAACTTCTTTCAAATAAAACACCTAACAGGTAAGCGTCACCAAGGTAAGCTCCTTCATAACTTTATTTTTTTTGAGCTGTAGAAATAGATATTATCTTCATATTTTAATTATGTGCAATTCCCAACGAAGGGGGTAAATATTCTTGTAGATAAGAATACTTGTTTGGTTTATGTTGGAAGTGTTTACTGCTTGACTGTTTTCCCCATTTCGTTCTTGAAAATACAATTAACATCTATTAGAGACAATCTAGGTTTTGTAATTTACTAGAATATATAACTTGCAGTATCTTTTTCAAATTACGTGGCGCCCATTTTAAGTACATAATGGTCATATGCTAAGAACCCAGGCCTCTGTATTAAGAGCTAACCGTTCGCAATCTTTAGTGGCTTAATTCAGTCCTTAATTATTTTGTATTATTGTGCGTCTTTATACCTATTATAGATATCCGGAAAGAAGACAACCTTTTACTTATCGGTTTTCTATACTGTAATAATTAATCATGGATCATTTACGCGACCAAGACCAAAAGCATACCATAGAGAGAATCAAGAAATAGATGAGACCAATATTAGCCGTAGTAGAGGTAAATCCGTCAACATCATGTATATAGGGCCACTGAAGCAAAATTTGGGGTCACTAATGTTGGAATCTAATATTCATCGATAATTATTTTTAAGTTGCTTAACTAACCAATCTTCATGCCGCGCCTAAAAACATAAACATCAATATCAGTTATGGTGTTACGCTTTTTCTGTCCTTCTAATAGGCGCAAAACCTTCACTCCAGCTTAGAAGGAACCAAGAGTGAATAATTTCAAATTAAGAGAAAAATTTAAAGTTGGAGAATTTAAAATTAAAACTGTATGAATTTACGACTGTCGATACGTAGGCTAGAACACGTTGTCGCCGAGCGTACAAATTAGGCCCTAGCTCAAATGTCAGAGAGTAGGGGTGGATTTTATTTAGTTAATGCGACACGGGCTTGTAGACGGCACAAGCGAGAAATATCCCAAAGTTGAAATATGGAACTCGTTTTAGCTTAAGCTTCGCGACAAAATAAAAAGATAACCAAAAATTTGTTATTTTTTTATCAAGAAAACCGATCAAGTTATCAGTATTAACAACAGAAAAATAATTACTCAAAAATTAATCAAAAATCAAAGTCAGTAATAAGCAAATACTCAAATATTAACCAAAAAAACTAAAGTCAGTGATAAACAAATACGTAAATATTAACCAAAAGTAAATCCAGAACGTTTCAATTATTGAGCGCATTATAAGAAATCAGATACTTAACACTTTTAGCGACCCTCTCCTCATCTACTGCACTGGAAAGGAGAGGACAATGCTCTGCAGGGGGGCGTCGGCTTGATTATACACAAAAGTCTTAAGCAACAGATAACTAAAATCGAAAGCATCAGTACAAGGATCATCTACGTTATGCTGAGGCTAAACAAAAGATACAATGTCAAAATTATCCAGGCATATGCACCGACAACTAACCATAGTGACGAAGAAGTCGAGAGCTTCTATGAGGACGCCTACAAAGCAATACCACAGATTAAGGCAATACACCAAGACCCCACATACTATTCCTTTTTGATGGGAGATTTTAATGCCAAACTTGGTCGTAATCTCGATGATGTGGAAGACGCTATTGGGCCCTATGGATATGGAGTTAGGAACAATAGAGGCACTATGCTCTTGGATTTTTTGACGCACCACAGATTATATGCAATGAATTCTTTCTTTAAAAAGACAGACCAGCGAAAGTGGACCTGGGCAAGTCCCGATGGTGTCACACGGAACGAGATCGACTTCATGATCACTGGAAGGAAAAACTTAGTTCAAGATATTACTGTCGTCAACAAGTTCTCAGTGGGCAGCGACCATCGATTAGTAAGAGCAAATCTTATGATAAACACAAACAGAGAAAGAGCTCACATGATAAAGAAAATTAAGAGTACAGAAGAAGGGCTAGACATAGATGACTTGAATGATAAAATAAGGGATGCGATTCAGCCGAAAGGGAGTGAAAGAACGAGGATGTAAATGATAATTATGACAGGAAGTTGAGCAAAAATACAAAAAGTCTTATGAAAAGAAGAAGAGACCTGTTGGATGGACGCGCAACAAACTCTGTTACTATAAGACAATTAAACAAAGACATTTCCAAGGCCATCAGGAAAGACATTATAAAAAATAACACCGAATATATATCTAGAGTGATAGACGAAAACAAGAGCTTAAAGGTACTGCAAATAAGGATAGCTATAGGAAAAACAAACATCTGCAAATAGACAGGGCATAACTAAAACAGGCAGGGTCGATATCCTAAACATTGCAGAGGTCTATTCAGAACTCAAGAGCAACTCAAACTTAACCGACCAAGATGGCTTATAAAAAGTCCAAAATGTAGGATCAAAAGATATCCCCGATATAGAAATTAAAGAAACCACATCAGCCCTCAGCCCTCTCAGAAATGAAAAACAACAAATCACCAGGAGATGACGCTATAGCAATCAAATCAATCAAAGAGGGAGGTACGAAACTGATACGAGTAATACAGAAACTATTTAACGCATGTCTGTTAAAAGGCACAACTCCTTCTCAATGGGACAACGCTGTTATCGTCATAGTACATAAAAAGGGCAATATTGCTGATCTAAACAACTACCGACCCTTTAGCCTGTTGCCCCACATGTACAAGCTATTCGTGAAAATAATCGCTCAACGGCTAACGCGTAAATTAGCTGATTATCAGCCTTGTGAGCAAGCAGGGTTCCGATCAAGCTATGGAATGAGCGACCACCTACAAGTCATTAAAACATTAAGAGAAAAGTGTGTGGAATCCACTGGTGTTGGTCTTCGTAGACTATCAAAAGGCCTTCGATACTATAGACCACCATAAAATTCTACAATCCACTGGAGCCATCGTTATACCAAATTAACAAAAAAAACATTTGCGAGACTGTGTTAGACTGCACGACGATACCAATAAATTCAAAATACAGCGTGTGGTACGACAGGGCGATACCATTTCACCGAAGTTATTCACGACGCGACGCTGCTTGAATATATGGGCAAACAGATAAAGTGGGACAATATGGGAGTTAATGTAAATGGAGAATATCTTAACCATCTGAGATTTGCTGACGACATTGTCCTGATTTCGGACTGCATAAACAAAGCTAACAAGATGTTAGATAGACTCCATCAGGCATTCGGAAGAGTTGGGCTTAAAATCAATAATGCTATAACCCAATTTAAGACCAACCTTGTAGTGAGTGGATCTATTTCGGTAGGCGGTACACAAATTGAACAGGTAACCCACTATAAATATCTAGGTCACGAAATTCGAGTGAGTCGGGATAACCAGACATGCGAGATTTCCAGAGGAATAGGGTTGACGTGGGCAGCATTTTGCAGACTTCGAGAAACACATAAATCTAGGATTCCGATCTGCCTAAATCGAAAGGTTTTTAACTAATGCGTCTGACCTGTTATGACTTATGGAGCTGAGACACTAATACTGACCAAGAAATCTGTAAATCAACTACGAACTGCTCAGCGTGCTATGAAAAGATCAATGTTCGGCATCTCACTTAGAGATAGGATTCCAAACGAGGTAATAAGGCAAAGGACTGATGCATCAAATGCGGTTGAAAGAATAGCAATTCTAAAATGGAATTGGGCATGACATATCGCCAGAACAATAGACGATAGATGGACAAAGAAGATTCTTGAATGGAGACCCCGGCAGGAGACATATAGAAATAGAGGTAGAACCCCAACTAGGTGGTCCGATGACATAAAGCGCATTTGAACTAACTGGATTCAGGCAGCGCAGGACAGGCATGGGTGGAAGACTTTAGGGGAGGCCTAAGTCCAGCATTTGACACAACTAGGCTAATTGATGATGATGATGAAACATCTTACGCGGCGGTATGTGGATAAATCTCGGGAAAATGGACGGAAGTGTGAAACCGGATGTGACATCATAACCATGCGCAGTCTACTTCAGCGCTTCCTTGTAAAACGTGTTCTTTCTAACGCCAGAATATAGGCAACCAATTCCAAATAAGTGGTTGCCTATATTCAGGAGTCAGGTGGCATTAGATTTTCATGTCGATGATGTCGATACAGGATATGTTTACACATCAGTGTCTCGAGTACTAGCAGACTCGCTCAATTTTTTTCAAATACGCATTGTGTTCCTTTGGTTAAACATTGTTTTGCTCTAATTGTTCATCCATCTAATTTTTCGGAAGATCACAAAATTGATATAGGAGCCTGGTTTCGAATTAGGTCTGAGAAGGTACCACCTGGGACCGGTTTCGACACAAATATGTTTAGATTTTTCTAGAGAGTCCAAAAATGTAGTAATATACAGGGTGTTCCATTTAAAAAAATATCAAAGTGACCCCTAGCACTTTTATTTGATGTTCAATTGTTTTTTGCTGAACATATCCGAATACGCGGGAGAAAATTACATAAGACGGCTATTTCAGTTTTTTTTTTATAAAAGTACAAGGAAAGTCAAAAAATCGCCTTGTCTAGTCCCCGTTGGATAACCCTGAACTTAGCTTTGATCAAATTTATAGAAATTAATAATCTATAATCCATACTGGTTCTCTGTTCTTAAACCATTGATAAACCTAACCAGAAACTCAAATAACGCGTTTGCGATATTTGCAATTATAATAATTGCTTTTGTAAATAATGAGTAAAGTAATTTTTTACCGAGCTTCGAAGGAAACATTTCAATTTTAATTAAATGGAATTTAATAGTTTTTGCTAACATCCAAACATTATTCTGAAATGTGCAGTGGATACGCTAGCAACTCGAGGTAGAGTTTAAAGCACGTAAATACCTCTAATGCCCTGTATAAAGTCAGCATGAACTTAAAATGTTGTAGAGACACAAAATTAATTAGAAGTTGGTGTAGTTGGGTATTTAGATGACACAAATTGAATAACTTTGCAATTTTATTGTTTTTGTTATTACGGAAATGGTACATTTATAACTTGAGATCTGCAAGTTATCCCCAAAATTAATTTGTATTTTACATACTTTCAACAAAAATATTTGGCTTTTAAAACTGCTACTTATGATTTTTGACGTTATATCAAATTGAAATACATTTTATTTAAGAGGTTGGTATCTTTCTTGTCATTAATGGCATTTTCATTATTTTTAATCTCAACCGACTCATAGATTTCTCGCATATCTTTGTGTTGTTCAGTCTTCAAAATTTTGATTTCGTCGAAATTAAACACGTGTTTCTGTTGTGCTTCATGTTTTGTAAGCACTATCTGATTTTTTGTCGTATTTACGTGATTGTATTCCAGATTGGAGGTATTGGCTTGTTTGGCCGATATATACTCCTTTCGATACTCCTCTACAATCCCTGCATGTAATTTCATATGTCACATGAGTTTTTTTAAGTTCTGACATTTTGGTTTTTAATTTGTAAAATGGCGATAAAAAATTATTAATATATACTAATACATATATAAATTAATGTTATATTGTAGTTTGAAAATAAGTGTTTTAACTGTTCGGATAACCCCTGTATATATGGAATTGTTAAGTACTTGTAGCAGGTGTTTGTGCCATTATTTTAAATGGCCAACTTTCTATTGTAAAATGTATGTATCCTCGTTTTGAACACAGAATCAATTAGCTACCAGTCAGTCTGGATGATTGTGTTTTGGTACCGACTGCAGCCAGAGTTACTGAATGTATGACACTACCTCAATTGCCACTGAGAGTTTATGGGTCCAAGGCGCCCAGCAGCCTACGTTCAGAAGGCCGGAGGTGATATCGCAATACACTTGCATTTATTTAGTATTTTCAGTGTTGTGTTAGATTGCGTGTTTTACTTCTTTTCTGCGTTGTGTGATTTAAATATTTTTGGAACTGTTTAGGTGTAAGCATAACTTACCGATGCTAATTTAAATCAGTATACCTCTGGTAGAGTGTGGTTCGATTAATGCTCATAGTATTTTTTTCATATTATATTTCCTTATTCTTCCCATTTAATATATATCGTGGTAAATGATAAATATTGCTGTTCTGACTGATTAATTATCTGGTTATAATAATTTTACTTAATGGAATTTCAAAACTGATTCTTTAAGATTTATCTATATACAACTGCGGCCACGTCTACGATGGTAGACGCGCATAAGGTTTAGTAGCAATAGGTATTATACTGATAACTCTTAATTACTAGTATGATGTGATGACAGATACCTTAGGCATATCGCGCTTTTCATTAATTTGTTGAAATTGATTTTGGATCTTTCACAATCATTTCTTATCTTATATTGTTACTTGTGATATGATCTAGTTCTATATTGGTGAGCATATATCAGATTATTATTTGTTTTCAATTATGCTTTTTTACATTTTTTTTATATTTATATCATTTTGTTTATTGAAAGAAACACGACAACACTTGAACGTTAAACCTAACGAGCATCGAATGAACTTAAATCTGCACGAAAGTTACCGTATTTTATTTACTCTGCGATACCTCAACCAAACAGGTGGAGTTGATATTCGTTTGATTTTAAGTCGCCTTTAAGGATTCTCTAGACCGAGGACCTCCAAGTTTGTGTCTGTGGATTTAGTTATGTCAAACTAGTGGCGCCCTGGTCAAAATAAAATAATTGACCCACATCCACGCCGACGATTAGTCAGAGCACTTCTTGCGCTGACCGCATCCTTACGGGTAGGAAATATCTTATTTATTTTATATTCCTAACTTTTATGGTTTTATGCGCAACAATGTTTTGGGGAGTCTCTATATATAACAGCTTGTTTATTTTGAGTCTATGAGTTTTTTTATGAACAACGACAAAAATCGTAATTTTCGTAATTCGCATTAAAATTTTGCAGTAGGCCATGCAAAACCGCAATGCTTTTTTACTTAAATTTATATGGCAAAAGGAAAGCATAAATAAATAATTACTAGCCAATAAGCTTATCAGCAAAAACTAACTTTGAAATAACATAAACACTTAAATATATAAATAAACTGCTTTGTTGTATTCATGTTCCGCACACTTTTCTTAGTTCTTTTAATGAATTAAGTAAAATAACGGGAAGATTTGTAAGAATAAATTTAAATTTTTAAGTGAAAACTTCAGCACATTTTCCCCGGGTAGCAAATAAGTCTAAGCCGTCAGATTAAGGTTAAAGCTCATTCGGGTAATTTTTAGATACTTAGCATTTTCCTCTAAAATATTAGTGGAACAATACTTGGGGACAGCCGACGGTCTATTGTTTTTGACGATCCGATTTGCTTTGCTTTGATAGAGGATCAGTGTCGAAAAAATGCGTTGATTTTGATGAAATTTTCGGGACACATTCCGGTTGACGATCTTCCAAACCATATTAAAATTGGCGAGAATCGGAACATGGGGACTATTTTTTCTAGCGCCAGCAATGTCGCGAGGATAGAAAAAGCCGAGACTTTGATAGGGAGTTTCTAAACAAAACTTCTTAAACGCGTCTCTGGTTCAAAAATGCCAAGAATATGGAGTTTTGAGTGGAATTGTAAAGACAACGATTTGAAGGTTTTTATTTTTCTTGAGAAAAATATTTTTTTAAAAGAAATGTTGATAACTCGACGAGAATCTACGAGAATAGTGGTACAAGAGGTCACTTTACAAATGATGAAGCCTTTTGACACTTATAAGAAATATAAGGCTCTGAAATACATCAGTTCGAATATCCATTTACATAACTGCCAAATTATAAACATAATAATCAACTATTAAAATAACTATATATTATGACGGCATGCACAGTGGTCAATATCCTTTCTTTTCAGGTTTTTATAGTTACAAATAATTAGAGTTTACAAAATTGGTTTATTTTGTCAATTTTCTCCGTCTATGTTTTAATAGAGTCATTAAAAGTAGACACATCTATTCACAACCAAAATGTTTGATTTTACGACAGGAATTTAAATATAATTTTCCATGTCTAATAAATTTAATTTTCTTACGTTATTTTTACTTTTTAACAGCAAATTTTGCTCTTTTTATCATAAAAAGATAAAATGATTTAGTTAATTTAATATAGGTGAAATGACACTTTAAAAATAAAGCATATTTATATTTCGCAAATTGGAATCCTTGGAACTACAACTTTAGCTACATTTGCCTACATGTTCTAATTTATATAATAATATTCTTCATAATTTTCTCTATTACATGTATTAGTTTTATCTGTATTTTTGCACAAACTTAGCTGTAGGAGCGCTTTGAATTTTATGAATTTTTCACTTGCACGTATTCTGAAATAATAATGTTGCTGCCTTTTCGAGTGTTGTTCTATTTATTTTGATTTAAGTTGGTTAAACTATATTTAAAGTTAGAAAATTAGAGTTTCTTAAAATATAAATTAATATACAGGGTATTCCATGAGAAAAAAAATTACCATCTGTCAAAATTCCACATTAACAAAATAATTACCAAGTTTAAATTAGATCAAAAATAAATTACTTAAATCTCTTATTAGGTATACCAAATATCGTTCAAATGCCATTTTGTAAAGGAATATAAGTTATCGTAATATATCAATCTATTCCGCTCCACTAATTCTATCTATTTATCAATGGTTTTCGATGTTCGGTATATTGACCGCCAGTGACATCTGTCTGTGAATGGATATATTTCGCACAATTAACTATAGAAGAACGGGTACGCTGAGTTATACCCCTAGTTAGCGGATTCGTGTTATTGTAGGTTTCTATATGGAGTGAGTGACATCTATACGGAAGCGGGCTTATCTCGTATAGTTGGTAATTGAAGGACGTAGCACTTTGTTCAATACCGCAATCTGCAATAGATTGCTACATTTAGCGTATGCTGAGTGTTTCCTTAGTTTGACGCCGGGTTTCCTACAACTGTCACGTGATTTAGATTGCCCAATGAGAGCATCGGAAGCGAGAATAGGTAGAACGTACACAATTTGG
>JAEQML010061344.1:0-25880 GCA_016904865.1 Pissodes strobi
AATGTTTTCATTGATTTTTATTATCATTTTTTTTTAATGGTATATGAACTTTTTTATTTTTGAAATTTTCTGGATGTCACCAGCGTGAAAGTTTTAGCCAAAAGTACAAAAAAGTTATAAAAAAAAACCAGTCCTCTAGGTGTAATACTTTTCGAGTAATCCACCCTCCAAAGCTGCACATATATTAAAAAATAGTTGCTTCCGCGCGCGCACACTTCAGTGCTTATCTCGTTTAGTTAACGCGCCGCTTTAAATAACATAATATTATGTAAATGGTTATCGTGTTAATTGGCGATATTGTATTTCTTGTTTCTTTTTTGCTTCATTGTAAGTAATGTTTTAAACAAAATATATGTATATAGTTATAGTGAAATGTCTATTGCCATATAACAATGTTATTCAAAATTAAGCAATTTTATATAGTACCTTAACTTGTACAGTTTCAATATAAACACAATAATCATTTATGTTATTCGACTACCTCAATATGTATCAGTATATGAAAAAAAAATCGTTTAATAAATATGAAAAAAAATTATTCAAAATATAATTTATTAAAAATCTTCAACTTCAGAATCGGACGAGCATTCTTTGGTAGTAAATAGTCTATTATCGCACGCATATTTGCAGTCGCTGCAACACTTAAGTCCTTGTGAAACACAAGAGCACCTATTATTATTACAATTTTTATCAGAACACCATAATAATAGAATTTTTCTCACAACATCTGGTACTGGATCCTCTAACGAGAAAATTGGGGCCCATGATTCATTTTCAAAAGTCCATCCATAGTTACTGGGATTCTCGAATGTCACTTTGTTTACGTGGCTGCTGTACCATATTTTTAACTGATATATACATCTAAAATACACATTTTAAACTATTAGTTATACTTAAAAATAATACGAAAATTATAGACATTTCAGAGTTTACCTTTTTATCTATGCTGCGGATAGCAGAATGCACGAATCTCCCACAAAATGAGTTTCTAGAAATCATTAAATTCGTTTTCGATTCAACTTACTGCAGGTTCGATGGAAGGTACTACAAACAAATTCTGGGCACTCCAATGGGAGCCACACTCTCACCCATAGCCTCCCAATATGTGATGGATGACCTGTTAGAGGAATCCATCCCTAAACTGGGCTTCAACCTACCATTTTTAAAAAAATTTGTTGATGACATAATTGCATATCGTTACGTGTGTAGGCCGCTTAGGCACTATGCCGGTTGATGATATAATAACTGGGACTATTTCCACTTTTTCGCAATGCCACATCTGTTTAATCTCAATGGCTAGATCTGCGTACTTGGTCATTTTCTCGTGATGTTTGTTGAGAACGTTGTGGGTGTTCGGTACGGCTACGTCGACGAGAAGGACTGAGTTGACTCTTCTATCCACCACCACTATGTCAGGCCTGTTATTCGTCACCAGTCTATCGGTGATAATGGACCTATCGTAGTAGAGTCTAAAATTGTCATTTTCGAGAACCTTCTGTGGCTGGTACTTATAGGTGTTGAGAAGACCGTACTTGTTGGCCAGTTTCTGGTGAACGATATTGCACACTTGATTGTGTCGATGCAGATAGTCAGTATTAGCATAGCCTAAAGAAGCTATAGCCGCGACACTCGGCTCGTTTAGTGGGGTACGGAATCAAATTTTCTGCGTGAAGCTCACTGAAGCGAGGACACTACGCAGTTGGAACTCGATGCCAATCATACGCGCTTACCTGGGCCGGAGGGCAATAAATTTTCATAGGAATTAAAATAGAAAAAGATTCGTTGTTTGGGTAAATAGACTATCGTTATGTGTATATATTGTTTTGTTTGTATGTTATATAAAATAAGTTAATGTTTATGTGTTAAAATGGGAAAAGGACGGCAGAGTTGTGCAGCTAGTTAGTTTGTTTATTTAAACTTAAATTTGATCATAAGGTATCGGAATCGGTTCAAATGACTAAAATAAATTGGAACTAACTGAAACTAACCGAAAGTTAACTGAAAGACTAACCAAAGCTAGCCAATTATTGTAATTCTTATGGCAATGGCACACATACACTAAAGGGAGATCCTATGGCACTCGACGAGCGGTGTGTGTGCAAAGACGTATTGATTGACACAGTTCTTGAAACAAGAGACTAGGGCTCCTACTAAATTATCGATGCGAAACCGTGCATGCGCAATGGCAAAACAAGAATAATTTTATGATTAAACGAACTTACCTTAGTGAAGTTTAATCCTAATTATATGAAGCTTCGTCGAAATAAATAAATAATAAGGTGTAGTATCTTCGCTTGACGTCAATCTCACACATTTTAAAGAAAACAAACAACCCCTTGCCCCCGGGTTCCCTGCCTTGTTCCTGTACCTCGCTCGACTCACAATCATTCCTGTTCAAAGCTTAATTGTTGCAACTTAACGTGGAGGGGTTAGGGTGGGTTCTTATTTATTTCGACGAAGCTTCATATAATTAGGATTAAACTTCACTAAGGTAAGTTCGTTTAATCATAAAATTATATTTCAGCTTCGTCTCATAAATAAATAATAAGGTGTAGTAATTTAAAGTAATTTGCAACAATTATTTCCAAGACAAAAATAAAAAATATACATTTATTCTGTATCTGTGCGTTATTTTACAAAACCAAAAATCAAAAATAAAAAATATTAACGTAATTATTATTCTTTTAATTATATATTATATATATGTCACTTAGAACTAAGTACAGCGTTAGCAAACTCAGTAACGCTAGAGTTTAAGGGTTTGTTATAAAAAACAGCAAAAGTTTTCGATTTTTCCGTCCATCCTGCTGCTAGTCGAATACTATCGTAACCAACGTTCGTTCTAGCGGCTGCAGACGTTGATGCATGACGTGTGCTATGCGCACCAAACTTTCTTATATCCAACCCACTCTTTTCTAGCATATTTTTCAGCCATCTGCTAATAGTCTGGGTGGACGCGGCTTTATAGGGTTTTGTAGTTGTAAGGAATAGACTACTAATCCCGTCCCGAATATTACTTGTTTTTCCCAAATAGGAGAGGAGAGATCGAGCTGGGCATATGTTTACGTCATTATTGTAAAACGGCAAAATCAGAGTGGGTTGGATCCTGTTAATATTAGAAGTTTTAATCCTTTTTTTAATCTTAATTTCTAGTCTATCATCAATTTTATTAATGTTATTAATGTCAATGCTTGCTAACGTCTGTACACGTTGGCCTGTGGCTAAAGCTAAAAGCATTGCAGTTTTGTATGTTAGGTTTTCTAACCCTATATTTTCCATAGCTATTTTCCTAATAAACTCAAGTACTATTGCGGGGTTCCAAGTGTCACCGTATTTAGGTAAAGGCGGTCTAACGCAACTTAAGCCTTTGAAGAAACGTTTAATTCGGAAATCTTCACTTAGATTTGGTCCTAAAATTTGCGATAGTGCTGCTCTGTATGAGTTAAGAGAGCTAAAAGAGGACCCTTGATTAAATTGTATGGTTAAAAATTTAAGTACTGAGGATATTAATGGCAAAAAAATATTCAAATTCTCTTTTTTGCAAAATTTCCACCACAGCCGCAGGCCAACGTTATATTGAGCAATAGTCCTTTCAGTAATTGATGCAAGACATATTTCCAACGATTCATCTGGTACATTACCAAGCTTTAAGGCCTGGATGATAAGACTGCGGCCACCAGGGTAGTCTTCCTCCACAACGGATGAGGTGTTCTATTAAATGATAATAATTTTCTATCAGGTTGGAAAAATATGGGTTTGCTTTCTAACAGAGATGTAAAAAGTGGATACCATGGTTGAGATTCCCATAATGGCACAACAAGTATACTCCTGGCCTTGTCTGTAATTATTTTCCGTAAGACTCGTAATATTAACGCAAAAGGGGGGAAGGCATAAAAGTAATATTGATCCCAACATAAAGTAAAAGCATCAATAGCAAAACTATCTGGGTCTCTCAACCATGATACAAACTTCGTACATTTTCTGTTGGTTCTTGATGCAAATAAATCTACATCAGGACTACCAAATTGTTTAACTATTTTGCCAAATACTGTCTTATCTAAAGACCATTCGGTTTCCATTGCCAAACTACGAGATTCAGAGTCAGCATCCTTATTATCACTAGACCTTATGTAAGAGGCATATAAAAACAAATTCCTTTTTTCACACCATTGCCAAATGGAGCGTGAAAGATAATTAAGTTTTGGATATTGAACGCTGCCCATCTTGTTGACATAGGCCAAGGCTGTTGTATTGTCAACACGACATAAAATATTACAGTGTGATAATTTATCTGCAAAACATTTCAAACCAAAGAAAAGTGCTAAAAGCTCTAAATAATTAATGTGATTATTCATTTCTGCTTCCGACCAAAATCCATGAGTTCTTTTTCCCCCACAGCTCACCCCCCAACCTGTCTTTGATGCATCCGTGAATATTTCAAGGTCAAAAAAGTCAACGCGAATAAAATTTTTTGCATTTGACAAGTTACGAATCCACCAATTGAAATCTTCCTGAAGTTCTTCAGGCAATTTCATTTTCGCATCATAGTTGCCCCCTGAAGAATTTAATGCTAAGAATTTTGCGCGTTCAAAAAGCTTTGTATACAACCAACCGTACTTAATACCAGGGCATAAAGAAACTAGTTTACCCAAAAAGGTTGCAAAACTTCTAATGGAACAAATTTTGCTCTCTGAAAATTTTTTAGTTAACGTGACTGCGTTTAAAATTTTCTGCTTGGGTATGGCGATAGACATATCTGCAGAATTATAAACGAATCCAAGGTATTGAACACTTTGTACAGGTTCTAGTTTACTTTTATTGTAGTTTGGCAAGAAACCTAATGATGATAACCTTGCAAGGGTTTTGGATACATTATCCGAGCATTCTTTATATGTGTTACCGAAAACAAGAATATCATCCAAATATATAACTGATAAATAACCTTGTTTTCTTAAAGAAGTTATTACAGGTTTCATCAGTTTAGTAAAAACAAAAGGAGCAATGTTTAGCCCAAAAGGCATGCAGTTGTACTCATAATATTTTCCATCAAACTCAAATCTTAAATATTTTTTATGTGTTTTGTGTATTGGAATGAGAAAATATGCATCTTTCAAATCAATAGTACACATAAAACAGTCTTTCGACATCAACTTTGCCACTGTGCGATGATCTTCTAACTTAAGATGTTTACAGCTTACAAACTGATTTAATTTTTTAAGATTTAAAATGAGGCGGTTAGATCCGTCATTTTTAGCTCTAAGAAAGAACGGTGACAAAAATTGACTATGACATGGCTGTACTATGCTAATAGCGCCCTTGACTAAAAGACTGTCAATACAGAGTTGTATTGCTGTTTTTTCATTAATTGACCATTGCCGTGCTTTTTGTGTAAGTTTAGTAAAATGCTGTTGTTGCTTTGGGTAACGCATAAAAGGGATTTTTAAACCTGTAATCCAGCTTAGTATAACTTTATCTGTTAGAAATGTTTTCCACCTGTGACGAAAAACTTTAAGTCTGCCAGCTAAAAAACTAACCTCTGTTAATTGCGAGGATACATTTTCCTTCCCTGATGCTTCGGCTGTTGTTTCCGATATCTGAATTGAGGGGGAACTGATTGGACATACTGGCTCCCTTCCCGGCGTGTTCCCAGTTGATACCGAGTTGGAGCCCTGAAGTTTAAATTTCGCTGTTGTCTCGGTGGGACCTTAATTGTGGACTTCGGTGGCTTAAGCTTGATGGTATTACCGCAAGTTGCTAAGTTTTTAGTCGCCTTAAGACGGTCCTCCAGATCTTCACCGAATAAAAAAGTGTCAAGAGGTATATCCTTGTTAGCCTCTTGGAAGTCTTTATTTAAATTTATAGATATAAGGTCTCTGCGTGTTACGGTTTGAGAACGACAGACGTCTAGAAGTAACCGTCCCGCATCATTTAACACTTCTAAGTATTGCCTATTGCCTCCTCCCCCCTCAACTAAAATCATGCTACATACGTGTCCAATTGCGGTTAAGCTCGCAGCAACTTGGCCTTGCAGTTTAGCTAAACGTACATCACGTGCTAAATTAGAGGGAGTCATTGCTTTTTCCAACACTGAGTTGAGTTTTAAAGCAGTCAGATTTTGAAAATTTTCAGGCGCAGGATGTTTTGATAATATTTTATTTCTGTCCTCATCTGACAGACCCGAGGCTAATACGTTTTCCCAGCGTGAAACTAAGTCCTCATGTAATTTTGGACTCCATATTTTTGAGGTGGATTGCTTTTTCCCCAATATTTCAATTATATCCTCACTGAGCGCTTCTGACTGATTATCTACTAAAGGTTGTTCCCGCTGCTTTTCAGAATTATCTGAAACAATGCAAGGGACAGCAATTAGATTTTTTAAAATCCAACCCCAGTGAGAAATTGTTGGTATTCTCAATGATACCTTAATTCCACAACTGATAAATAATTATCGGGGGTATTCTCAATGATACCTTAATTCCATAACTAATAAATAATTATTATGTTCTCTATTTTTATATAATTAGGTGGGCACTCAGTGACCCTATTTTAGAAAACATGTGTATAGGTATCCGATGACCTATAATTTAATTCCCTTTTAAACAGAATGGTACTCAATGACCAATAATTTAATACATGCATACTTATAAATTCCTATGCAGACAAAACAACAACATATCATGATGATACATTTTTATCTCCGAACTAACACTTACCGGCATTTAATTCTCCGACTTCGTCGTCACTCCTAGGCGATAACGCCGAAATTTGCCTGTTTGAGCTCCTAGAACGTGACCTTCGCCCGTAACTGCTCGAGGATGTCGAACTACTCGAGCTAGAGGAAGACGACGAAATACGCCTCGTACGGTAGCGAGAGGGTCGCCGATGTTTATTTTCGATTTCCTGTAAACGTCGGTCCATTTTTTCCATTAATTTCCTTAGTTTTACATTTTCTCTCGAAGAGCTGCGATCACGGTTATGCCGGTCCTGCTCGGTCTTGGCATTTCCACAAACACCAAGAAAAACGTTCAATAAGTAATTTATTCCCGCAAGTCGATCGAACGAACCACTGGCACAGCACCACACTGCGATCGAGTTGACACACAAACAAAGAATGATTGTGAGTCGAGCGAGGTACAGGAACAAGGCAGGGAACCCGGGGGCAAGGGGTTGTTTGTTTTCTTTAAAATGTGTGAGATTGACGTCAAGCGAAGATACTACACCTTATTATTTATTTATGAGACGAAGCTGAAATATAATAGGTATTATTATGGCTTTGCATGGCCCTCCGCTCGATTCGCTCGCTACGGAGGTGCAATCGACAAGAACTAATCAAAACAAACCCAAGGCTAACCCAAAATTAAGAAAAAAAGTATATTAATAAAAAACAAACATAACCTTAAAAAAAGATAAACAAAACATCTGTAGCGACCGAAGAGTATCGAATACGCAGCGCAGAAATGACAAGCAGAACCTACTACACCATTGAAGGAATTTCGCTAGATCAAGAAGACATGGATAAATGATGCATAAAACCGGAAAAAAAATTAAAAATTGCGTTTGGATAACCCGCTTTAGGTTTTTTAAATAATAAATTTCGATATATTCGGCCATATTACGCATGCACGGTTTCGCATCGAAAATTTAGTAGCAGCCCTAGACCCTTGTTTCTTGAATGGCTGTAGGTTGCAATTTGGGGGAAACAGATGTCCCGAGAGTGAGTTCCACAATGTTGCAGTGCCCCAGGCAAAGAAGTCCTTGTAACGCGATGTTCTGGGTGTTTCCAGTTGTACGTCACTGTCTGACAAGCGTTGCTGGGGGCGGGTCAATTCCTAGGAACATCTGTCCTAAAAACATCTGTAAAACAGGGAGATCTCCGCCACATGTCTGCGATCTTCCAGACTATCCAGATTTCGCGTCAACTCCAGGTCGCCGAAGAGACGCACAGAGCTCTCTTCTGAAAGGAATCCAGCAACTTTAGGGTATGCTTTGATGCGACACCCCAAATGTGCGAACAATATTCTAAGCGCGATCTTATTTGCGCTTTGTAAAGCAAGAGCAGCTGCTGCGGTGAATAGTTTTTTGTTGCGAAATAGCACACCAAGCTTCTGCGAGGCTGCTTTTGCGATGTTAGCAACGTGGTCATACCAGGACATATTGTTGTTGACCAACACAGGCAGTAGTCTGATTGACGAGGATGAAGATGGTCGATCCTTCCATAATGATGTCAGAGCTCGCCGTATTAACCTTCTTGGTAGACGTCGCTGCTTGGGTCTTTGCTGCATTGAACTGGTTATTTGATTAATTGTTGTAATCTGCTCCTGTCTGCGGTGATAAGTTTTAGTCGCTGAGAAAGGTTTTTCTAATCTAAATTCAAAGTCAAAGTCAAAGAATGCTTTATTATATAAAGACCTCTTGCCCTCATTTACAAAGCTGTAAAAAATAAGATTTAGACTCAAAACAAACTACCCACATACATACTATCACCAGTTATAAAAGAAAAATACACATTAAAGTTAACGCTTGCAAAGATGAAACCGTTCCAAAATCTACAAAATACTTAAATTTAACACTCAATAAAAAGTTAAACAACACAAGCTTACTTTAAATTCACAACAAATCAATTTAAAACCATTAAAGATAAGGCTCCTAAAATAAACATCATATTAAGAATCATATTAAAATTGCCTACAAGCTCAAAATCAATGGGCCTGAATACATAACACTCATTGACAAGTTAGACAATCACACGCTTACTTTAAAATCACAACCCCTTTAACTCAAAACTTGTAAGGGTAAAAGTCATACTAAAATTGTCTAAAAAAACTTAAAATTAAAGGACATGAATACATAACATTCAATAATAAAAACAACCACGCATGCTTACGTTAACTTCACAATACATCTTGATAAAACTCATTCACATTGTAATATGCTTTCTTTAGCAACATTTTTTTTGTATACAGGCTAAACAGTCTATCGTTTTCTATATTCTTATATTCCAGAGGCAAATGATTGTATAACTTTACCCCCTCATAAATACCTGATTGCTTTGTTAGAGTACTCCTAGGAATGCACAAATATAAATTCTCACTATTGTGTCTTGTCACGTATGTATTTGTACTAGAGTTGTTAGCCGTCTTATATTTTTTTCGGACCAACTCTACCGTGAAAACGATAAATATACTTGCCAATGTGAGAATCCTCTCCCGAACAAAAAGCGGTCTACAGTGATCTCGGTAACCAACACCACCCAAATATCTGACAGCCCGCTTTTGAAGGACAAAAATGGACTGTATTTGATGCTGACTAGCAAAACCCCAAAATTGAATTCCATTCTTAAATGAGACTCTACCAATGCAAAATATACATTCCTTGCTGTTTTACCGTCAAGTTCATTGCCAACTATTCTGATAGCAAAGCACGCTGAAATTATTAATGTAAACATTAAATTTAAGTTTGTAGCACCCAAAAATTTAGAGCAATCCTTACTTTCCAAAAGTTCTTCATTGAGTGAGACATTAGGAGAGGTTCCCTTAAATGTCATAACATTAGTTTTAGATACATTAAAGCTCAGCTGGTTTGCATTTGACCATTTTTTTATTAACTGGATGTCATGATTTATTGTTTTTTCCAAATCTCCTGCATTTGTTTCTAGCCACAGTATTGTCGTATCATCAGCAAATAGCGTAAAAGGTCCATTAATGTTGATGGAAGCTAGGTCGTTAATGTAAATAAGAAATAATAATGGGCCCAGCACCGATCCTTGAGGAACTCCATAATCAGTGGTCTGCACAGAAGACGTCTTCCCACTGACACCAACTACCTGCCTCCTGGCTGCCAGATAGGACTTCAGCCAAACCAAAGCACAACCTTTAAACCCATACCTAGCCAGCTTATTCAGCAGGATCTTGCGATCAACACAATCAAAAGCCTTACAGAAGTCGCAAAATACCGCCGCTGCCAACTCTCCCCCATTTAGGCCCAAATAAAGTCTCTTAAGTAGATTTAAGACATCAGCAGTATCCTTTTTTTCCCTGAAAACCAAACTGATTTTATTTAGCAATTTATGCCTTTCCAAAATAGCCAACATCCTGTTTGACCTGTTTTTTACCATTTTCTCTATTATTTTTGAAAGAGTTGGAAGCATTGAGATAGGGCGATAACTAGAAGGATCCTTGCCTTGGAGTCTCCGCCCTTGAAAAGAGGCTTCACTAGCGTCTTGCTCAAACTTTCCGGGAATATCCCAGTATCAAAGGATATGTTAATAATTTCGGCAAGCTTTTCAATTACAGAGTCAGGAAGACTAATAAATATTTTTAGTGGAATGCCATCCAGCCCTGCAAAATATTTATTTTTTATTGACCTGAATACAGACCTTATCTCACTGGCATCAGTATGAAACAGGCAAAAACATTCCGATACGGATATGTTTTGTAGAAAACTCATAGTCAGTATTGGAAGGAATATCCCTTCTCAATTTTTCTGCTATCGAACAAAAGAAATTGTTGAAGATGTCCACATCTATAACATTTTTCTGATTATTTTTGTTTTGCGATAAACCCCTTAGATCGTTCACTATATACCAAATTTGTTTTGATTTATTTTTTGCAACCTCAATCTTAGAATTATAAATAGTATTGTTTTTAAATTGATCTGTAATTATTAACGAATCTGATGGATTAAATTTTCTGAGAGAGTGTAAAAATCTAAGGTTTTTTGAAGAGATTTTAATACCCTTTGTTACCCATGTTCTTTCCTTTTCGGTTTTAATGTTTTTAACGGAAAATTAATACCAAACAGTTTATTCAATTTAAGGTTAAATTCATTTAGTGGAACTGATGAGTTTATAACCTTTTCCCAATTTATTCCTTCACAATCTGTTTTAAATTTTCTAAAGTTAAACTTGCTATATATTCTACCTATTCTCTTCTTTCCAATAATTTTGGATTTTAAGTTTAAATAAGAGAGTATGCCTTTATGGTCTGATAAAGCAGACGGTACTATTCTTGCCTTACTAGTTTTATCATCATTAAAATTTGTACATAAGTAGTCAATCAGAGTACTAGAGACATTAGTTAAGCGAGTTGGCTCTTCAACCAACATATTTAAATTAAACAAACAAATTGAGAGACGTACTGTCATCTGCAAAACTGTAACGACCTGTTTAATGGTGAATGTGTCTGAGATATGTCTCCATCAACTGCAACGTGCAGAGATCCGTTCTTATGGAAAATGGCAAGCCAGCTACAGAGAGACGCTGGCAGTCCGCATGGTCAGCAGGTCTTTAATATACAAGGTGATTCACGGTCGATGGTAGGTTTAGGCATTGTCTTTATAAGAAAATAGTCGTTCAACGGGGCCTGTGGAGAGGTGCTGCCCCCAGTGGCTGGCACCAAAAACAGTATTTCTGAATGAAAACACGTGCAATGTTTACCCTACATACGAAAAGGAAGGGGTAGAAAGGGGAATACAAAATTATATTCGCCGAGCCGTAGATTTCCAAGAAATGATCTTCAGCCAAGGCTAAGTGGCTAGAACCGGTTTTATCAGTTTAATTTTTACACACAGAATGAAATTTCCAATACCTGCTTCCCCAATCTTGACTTTTCAATTGAATTTATTTTATTGTTTGGAAAAATGGTTTTCAGCATTTTTAACACATTGATTTTTGTGTCAATTTCTTTACTAGTTTCTATTATTCATATAGGCCTAATTGAATTGATGCAGTAGTCGAAGAAAATAGATTTGCATATGCCATTAAAAAATGGGAAAATAATAAACAATAATAAAATCCTATTTGCTAAATGTAAAACGTTTTGACTTGATATAAGTAAAATTTTACAATATAAACTGGATATTTTAACGCATTCAAAATTAGGAACACTAAAAACATATTATTAAACTATAAAAAAAATTATATTTATAAAAATTGATTATTCGTTTCCTATTATTAGTCAAAAAGTAAGGTATTACAATTTTTAAACTTACAATGTTTATAGAGAAATATAGATAAAAATTAAATTTAGTTCCAATAGTAGGTAGGTATAGTTATTTTATGTATTTTTTCTTTTTATAGAAAGAAGACAATTAAACATTTTCTGCAATTTTATGCTTTAATGCTGGCTGGTGTTGCATCACCTCTTCAACGTAGCGGACTGTATAATAATCAAAATTGCACGTAACATAAAAGCTGCATTTATTGCAAAAAACGTACATAACAAATATTAATTACGATGGGTGACAAGAGCTTAAAATTGTACATACTTCAAAATTAAAATAATAATGTCTATTAATGTCTCTCACAAGGGTCGCGCGCTCGCTCCCTCCCTCTCGCTGCTGCCGAAGTCCTACGAACCATCTTCGTAAACCGACGGAATGGCGGGTTGAAGTTTGCAGGGTTGCACGATTGTGTACGTTGCCTTACCATACTCCCCCCTTTTGAACGGCACGTTCAAAACAAGAACAGTCAAAAACTGTCATCTTCTGGCTGAGGAAGTGGGCAAATTTTTGAAACAGCGCGCTTGTAAGTACCATTCGCTGTTCGAACCGTTACAACACGCACCTGTCCGTCACTACCTGGGTGGACCTCTTGTATTCTTCCAATTAACCATTGACATGGAGGAAAATTGTCGTGTTTTATAACAACCATTTGACCATTTTCAATATTCGGGCTTCGAGTCTTCCATTTGGATCTTCGTTGTAGCTCAGATAGATAGAATCCAGACCATCGCTTCCAAAAACTTTGGTTAAGCTGTTGAAGCAGCTGGAAACGGGATAATCGGTTGATCTTTACGTCATCTTCAAACAGTGGGTCTGGAGGTGTTACAAGTGATTGACCAATTAAAAGGTGAGCTGGGGTGAGTGGGGACAAATCATTAGGATCAGAGGACATTGGGTATAAGGGTCTCGAGTTTAGAATTGCCTCGATTTGCACCAATAAAGTATAGTATTCCTCATATGTCAGAATACTTTGACCAATAACCCGAGATAAAAGCTGTTTAATAGATTTTATGTTAGATTCCCACAACCCACCAAAATTTGGGCTATTCGGAGGTATAAAATGCCATATAATATTATCCAAAGCACATAGTCGTACAAAATCGTCTTGAGAGTTTTTTAAGAACTGATACAGTTTATCTAATTCCCTTTGAGCACCGATGAAATTTGATCCATTATCTGAATATAAATGAGTAGGAGTGCCACGTCTAGCAGCAAACCTTCTAAAAGTTGCTAAAAAAGCTTCGGATGTCAAATCAGTAACTAACTCTATATGTAGTGCTTTGGTTACAAAACATATAAACAGACAAATGTATGCCTTATAAGTTTTATATGGACGACCTTTACGGTCACGTAGGATCATTGGTCCTGCATAATCAATGCCCGTAATCGAAAACGGTTTGGCTTGTTGGACTCTATGTTTTGGTAAATCAGCCATTATAGAACTAGTAGGTTTGGGTTTGGCCCGAAAACATTTAACACACATTTTCACAGTTTCTTTCGCAACACTCATTCCTGATGGAACCCAAAATTTTTGTCGTACTGAAAACAACAAGAGTTGAGGACCAGCATGCTGTAATCGTACATGCTCATCACGAAAAATTAATTTAGTTAATCTATGTCTTCTATCTAACAGCAAAGGGTGCTTTTCATTGAATGACAAAGAAGAATGTTTTAGTCTCCCCCCAACCCGAAGTAACCCCATAGTATCCAAGAAAAGGCTTAGGGAAAGTAGTCTAGGATTTGACTTTAAATCTCTTTTCTTGTTAATATCAGAAAGCTCATTGGAAAAACTTTCATTCTATGCTATTTTTACTAATTGAAACATGCTATTCTCAAGTTCCACAACTGTTAAATTTCCAGTAATATTATGTTTTGTTTTTAATATCTCAATGAATCTTAAGCAATAGGCAAATGCTCGTAGCATTCTTTTTAGATTAAAAAATCGTTCAAACTTTACAATGGGCGAGTGAACTGTTAAGAAAATCTTACAAGCACTGCGTACTTCTGGTAAGATCTCAATCGTTCTAAAAGATCGTGGCCAATCGGATTTTTCAAATAAAAATTGAGGACCATTCCACCACATATTGCAAGAAAGCAAAGCCTCCGGCAACATCCCTCGTGAAGCAATATCTGCAGGATTTTCCTTTGTGTTGATATAGCTCCAATGAGAAATGTCACACAATCTTTGAATTTCTGCTACTCTATTACTAACAAAAACTTGAAGTCTGTTAGCTTCAGAGTTAAGCCAACTCAACACAATTTGAGAATCGCACCAATAAAATATCTCGTATGGAGAGGTAAAAGAATTGCAAACTTGTTTTATCAAACGAGCAAGTACAAGAGCCCCGCAAAGTTCTAATCGCGGAATTGTCAAGACTTTTACTGGAGCCACTTTTGTTTTTGCACACAATAATCGAACACAGACGTTTCCTAAAGAATCAATAGTTCGTACATACACTACAGCACTATAGGCTTCCATACTGGCATCACTAAACCCATGTATTTCAATGTGCATGGGATTCTCACACATAACACACCTCGGAATTTTTAAATCATTAAGATTGTTCAATTGAGAGTGAAACAATTCCCATTTATTCCCTAGATCTGGAGGTATTAAATCATCCCATTCTAGCTTTAACGACCACAACTTTTGTATTAAGATTTTTATTAAAATTATAGATGGACTGACCAATCCAAGAGGATCATATATCTTTGCAATTGTACTGAGTAATATTCTTTTTGTAATTGAAATTTGTTTAGAACTGCTTGCAACTTTGAAAGATAATAAATCTGGGTGGCTTAACCACTGAATACCTAGTGTTTTAATTCTGTCATTCTCTCCTAAATCAAGAATGCTGAACACATCAGAAGTGTCATTTAAACCATTCAAAATTGTACTACTATTTGATGCCCATTTTCTAAGAGAAAAAGAAGCAGATTTTAATATGTCCGATATTTGATTACAAATAACTATACCTTGTTGTTCATCATTGAACCCAGTGATCAAATCATCTACATACATATCCCTATGCATTAATTCAGAAGCAACCGGAAAAATATCTTTGTTATCTAAAGCGAGTTTCTGTATACACTTAATTGCAAGGTAAGGTGCACTCGTGGTGCCATAGGTTACAGTTTGTAACTCATAGATAGAGATATCATTATCCGGATTAGAGCGCCATACTATATTTTGCAAATATCTTTCATCAGGATGTATAAGAATCTGGCGATACATCTTTGCGATATCAGCAATCGCAACAAATCGATGTTCCCTAAATCTTAACATTATCCCAAAGATGTCATTTTGTATCGCTGGACCCGGATACTGTATATCATTTAAAGATTTACCTGATGCAGTTTTAACAGATGCATCAAACACTATCCTAACATTTGTAGTTATGCTATCTTCTCTAACTACCGCAAAGTGAGGTAAAAAACATCTAAACTTACTTAAATTACTATCTGGCAATTTTATCATATGTTCTAAGTCGACATATTCATTCATAAAATCTGTATATTTACGTTTAAGTATATCATTCTTTTTCAATCTATTTTCTTGGAAGACTAACTTTTTAATTGCTAAATTTTTTGATTCACCCAATAATAATGGGCTTTCTTTAAAAGGAAATCTCACAACAAACTTTCCTGTTAATATGTCTCGAGAAACAGTTTGATTAAAATAATCCTCACAATATTGTTCGTCCTTTGTTAACGGAGAGGATTCAGATGGAACCTCTTCAATATCCCAAAACTTTTGAAGGTCATTGTTGACAATAAAATTGCATTTTATTGTTCTTTCAATTGGCATATTATTATTAAATGAACCTGATACAACATAACCAAAAACTGTATTTATTAAAAGCGGTCTGTGTTTACCCAGGCTTATTTTTTCATTACAAAGTATGTTCCAAAATAAATCAGCACCTATTAGAATGTCTACCTTTTTAGATACATTAAATTGTGGATTTGCCAGAATTATATTATCTGGAATTGGCCATTCTGAAATATTAATCTTTTGAGAAGGTAAATTACTTGTTATTTTCGGAACTACTAGACACATTAAGTTAGCCTGAAAATCATTTATTGACGAACTGAGTAATATTTCGCATTTATGCTTTAAACTTGAACCAATATCATTTAATCCGGACACATACATATTCACCTTGCTTACATCCAAACCCAAACGTTTCCGTAATGACTCTGATACAAATGACCATTGGCTTCCAGAATCTAATAATGCCATAACATTATGTAATTTACCATATTTATCTTGCACATTAACTAAAGTGGTGGATAAAAGTACACATTTTTCTTTATTTAAATTGTTACTAGTACAAATAATTGAAGAACCATTAAAGGAGTTATCAGTAGCAAGTGCAGCTGTCTCCAGTTGCTTAGCGTGGTCATCATGAACATTCAAAGGTTTTTGATTATCTCCTTGACTTTGTTGTCGACCATCATCTTCCCCTAAAGGCTTCTTGTAATGAAGCAAAGAGCTATGCTTTCCCGAACACAACTTACATGATCCAGCATGGCATTTCTGACTATAATGTCCAAAACACAGACAATTTGAACAAAGTTTGAATTGTTTCACCTTTTCCCATCTTTGCGGAACTGATAATTTTAAAAATCTTTCACACGAGTAAATTAAATGGTCTCTCTTACAAAAATTACATTTTGAGTCAGAATCATCAGATCCTTTTCCAAGGAACATACGTATTCTTGTTTTATTACCATTCGGATAAACATCTCTAGTTTTCTGAACACTATTTATTTCAATAGTTTCAAGAAAGTCGGCCCTATTTTTTAAAAATTCAAAAAATATGCTAAGAGTTGGTAAAGTTTTATCATTACGTGACTGTTCCCATTCTCTATTTGTATTTTTATCTAATTTCAATGAAATCATATGTATAATCAGTGCATCCCATTGATCAGTAGGAAGCTTTAAAGTCTTCAGAGCCCTAAGATGCTTATTTACCGAGTCAATTAAGTGTCTTAATCCTATAGATGACTCTTTCATTAAATTCTCTACTTCAAAAAGCGACTTTAAATGGTTGTTCACTAATAATCTAGGATTATCAAACCTTTCGCACAATAATGTCCAAGCATCATTATAATTATGTGCCGCAAACTCTAAACTACTTATAATTTTTAAGGCATCTTCACCCAAACAAGATCGTAAATAATGATATTTTTGAATATCAGACAAAGAGGAGTTATTGTGAAACAAAGCTTGAAACGTATCTTTGAATTCAAGCCATTTGCTCGATTCGCAATTAAAAATGGGACATTTGATTGGTGGTAATTTAATAGCATTTAAATCATTGGCAACATTAGGAGCTACGGAAGCTACAGAATTAGAGATGATTGAATGTACAGATTGGGCATCACTTTTTTTGTCAACTGTATATGTATCTAAAACTCCCTTAGCTTTAGCTAAAATATTAAAATATGAATCAGTAAAATTTGATCTTTCTTGATATTGCTTATCAAGTTGATCCAACGTACAACACATTTCAATATCATCTTGGACTTGTTCAAATTCAATAATCAACGTTTCTAACTTATCAACCCTAATCTGCAATTCAATAATCTCTTTTGAATCAAAATGATCATCAACTCCAAATTTGACTTGCAAAGCCTCGAAATATTTTGAAAAATGTGTCAATTTGTACTTGATATTACCGCGTTTACGCATTAAATTGTCAAGGTCAGACATATTTTTGTATTAACCTAAAACCGTTGAAAAATCAAATTTAGCCGGCAACCAAATGAAATCATATAAGTAAACAACACAACAATAAAACTGTCAATAAATCGTTAACATCAAATTGCAATAATTTTACAAAATGTAAATCTCTCAAAACGATCTTGAATAACAGAACAACTCTCGCAATAATCAAAATCAAGAAAACAGAATCAAATGTTAATAATTGCTCTCATAAAACTGCTTTCTTTAACCCACCATAATCAGCAATCGTAATCGTGCAATAAATACGTACCAGAACAAAAATTAATTGCCCTTAATCAAATCTACAAATCAAAGTTAGTTTAAATCATCAATTTCCACGTAACAGTGAAATAATATTTCCCTAATTATCCCCTACAAATAAAAACTAAAACAGTACTAACAGTACTATACCTTATTGCCAAAAAAAGGCAAAACTAAATCGATAATAATCAATCTTGTAAAGGATACGGGAATTATGGAATTGGTCTCACAAAATGGCTTCGTTCGTTAAACGTAAAATCTTCCCTCCAATTCTGTCCAATTTATCGGGCGAGATGGACCAAAACTATGGCTGGTGTTGCATCACCTCTTCAACGTAGCGGACTGTATAATAATCAAAATTGCACGCAACATAAAAGCTGCATTTATTGCAAAAAACGTACATAACAAATATTAATTACGATGGGTGACAAGAGCTTAAAATTGTACATACTTCAAAATTAAAATAATAATGTCTATTAATGTCTCTCACAAGGATCGCGCGCTCGCTCCCTCCCTCTCGCTGCTGCCGAAGTCCTACGAACCATCTTCGTAAACCGACGGAATGGCGGGTTGAAGTTTGCAGGGTTGCACGATTGTGTACGTTGCCTTACCAAATGCACCAGAAACATGTATTTATCAAATTATTGATTCAAATGTCTTGTTATTTGGAGATTAATAATAAAATTAAATATTTTTATTTAATTAAATTTCATTATTTTTGCAAGAGAGGGAGATAAGAAATAAGGTGTTTAAAAACTGAAATCAAAACTCTTACCACTTTGGATAAGTCTTTATTTAATATGAGTTCGGCATATATTAATACTAATTTATGTATCGGTACATATAATATTGCTCCAGGCCAACAGCCAATGTTCAAAACTTTCAATGGCTTATAGCCATTATTATCATTATTACATAATTGACAATCAAATTAAATTAATATAAATGTACTCTTCAAAATATATACTGTAGTTTATTCGCCATAATCAAGTAAATAATTTTTGAAAAAATTCGGATATAAGATAGTGAAATAAACAACATCCGAGTAAAACTATATTTACTCGAAAATTAAACAATTAAATTGATAAAACACATCAACCTATACAACCCTTAAAACTAAAGAACTAAGAAGTGTATATAGTCTGCTGTTTCGGGCAACTTCTGGTTTGATTCATCCCTTATTTTCAACTGATCATTTTATGTTCACTTGTATTATTTCCCTTTGAAATAATTCATTTATTTTATCTTAGATGCCAAATTTTTTCATATCAAAGTTTTGTGTTATTGCCTATCAAACTTGTAAAGTTATACATGTTCTTAAAATAACTTTCTTGTATATTATAAGTTACAATTAATCACCAGTTAAGGAAATTTGAAACCATAATTATTTTTGCTATTTTTCAATCAGAAGTTGCTAATATAGCTATTGTGATAAACTGATGTATCAAGAGATTAGATCGACTACAACTCCATAAATAAGTACTTATAAATATTACTTAAATATAAAAGTAATTGGACTACATTAACATAGATACAACCTAAAAGCATCACCATTTAATAAGAATCAACTAATAAATTAATTGTAATCCGTCGATTAATGTTTTATCTTTATTTAAATATAAGATGATTCACAGATCTCATTTATTAGTATTTAAAAATTTATATATGTATATATATTTAAAATTGTCAAATCATATTCAAAATCATGTTTCCTGCCAAACAATATTGGTCCATAAAAGTTACTTTTTAATTTAAAAAATTCAAACTCGCTAGAAAAATATTACTTTTTTACACTGTGAAAAAATCCTTGATTGTAGTAAATTGGAAAAATACAATTATATAATATACATTTAAAGTTTTATGTTCCAGTTAAAAAAAACTGCAAACAACTTTTTCGAATACTAAGTAACTAAAAATAACTCTTGGAGTAATATTAAAATGTTGTTTTTTACTCCGTGAATAAAAGTGGATAGTGAATAAAAAAATTATAACGTCAATTCGCATTTTGAATATGACTTACATTCTTTATATATTAAAGTCCTTAATAAAACATTAATTATGAATTCCCGGTGGGATAAACATGAATCACCTTCAAACCAGCTTATTCGGGCAATAATTGATTTTTTGTTTTAAAAATAAATAGTACATTGGACATCTCTACGCTTTGCTGTATTGAAAGCCATCTAAGTGGCTTTAGCATCAAATTAATAGGAGTATAACGTGTACAGAACAATATAGTGCGCATAGCTTTATTTCGTAGCAACTGGAGTCTTTGTATATCAGCCTTTTTACTGATATCAACAATGAAAAACAGTAATTGAAATGCGGATATATAATGGTATTATATATAAGAACACGACTCCAGTGACTAAGAATCTCAGCTATTCTCCTAAAAAATTCTATCTTTTCCAATTTTTTTTCTAATATGATCTACATGTAACGAAAAATTAAGCTGATAATCCAAGACTACCCCTAAATATTACTAGATGCATTTTCAAATAGGTTATTAGATATCTATCTTAATCCAATAATTATTTTCTAGAAATCTATTACAATTCTGCTTAGAGCCAAAAAACCATGTACTTTGTCTTTTTTTTTAACCTAAGCCTATTTACACACAACGAGTTATAAAGGATGTCAAGTTTTGATTTCATAGTATCTACTACCTGATTAAAATCGTTCCCGCAAACACAGATCAACATATCGTCCACAAACAAACTTAGAAACATATCATTTAAAACTCGGTCTAGGTCATTGACATATAGCACAAACAAAAGAGGGCTCAGAACACTGCCCTGCGGCACCTCTATCTCACTATCAAACGGATTTGAGGACACATTATTCACTCTAGTCACATGGGAGCGATCCTCCAGGTGATCAGTGAACCAAATAAGTGCACTGTTTGTAATTCCGTAGGCCTGTAGTTTGTGGATAAGTCTTCTCCTATTGATGGTCTCAAACGCACGCTGAAGGTCAATGAAAACGCTCAGGACAACATTTCCATCATGAACATATGAACACCATTTCGAACACACATACTGAATGTTTTTCCCAAAAACCCGACTGACCTTTAAATAACAATTTGTTTACCTCTAGAAACTGTCGCAGCTGTGCATACCACAATTTCCAGAATTTTGTCTATTATCGATAATAAATTAATAGGTCAATATATCCTTCTGGTTTATTTCGTCTAGGCACTTTCGGGATAGGCACAATAACACTGGTGTATTTTCCTTTGGAACTCTTCCTATTGTAAGGGATGTATTGATCAGGTGAAGTAAAGAGTACCCAAGTACATAAAAAGCAGTCTTTAAAAATTTAACTGCTCAGATTTCTTGAACCACATTTAATGGGAAAATATTTGGCACCAATGACGAAGACATACTTTGTAGGCACAGCGGTCAAAGAAAGCTTTCTCGCCCAGGGGATGTTCCTTTACAAATTGATGCTCTCAAAATAGACGTTATCTGAAACAAATTAAAATCTAATGTAATTTTGACTTAGTTTGTAAAGAATTTGTTTATCAAAAACTGAAACAATTAAAAAAATACAAATGTGGAACAACCCAAAAAAGTAAATTTAAAGAAATCTAAATGCGCGTGCTTTAAAAGTGCTCTTATCCACTTATATCATAATATGCTATTAATTAAATTCAATATTCATTCCATACATTTGCCATCCTTCCTTATACATGCCTATCAATCAATTAATTAACTATTCAAAACTGTTCATAGACACCTAGACGTGCAACATCTGTGTATATGTACTTACGTACAAAATAAACGTTAATATTATGAGAAAGCATACTGATGGATATAAAAAAGTAGATGTAAAGATTTACCCTATCCCTATCTACATATATATGATTATTATAAAAATGTTCATCGTATTTAATTAAACCTGTTCTGTTTAACTTCGAAACTGCTATTGCAATACTCTGATTTCCGACAAAAACTACAAAACAAAGGAAGTGGGTACTTTTGTACTTACCTAGAAAAAAAACGTAGATAGATAATCGCAATTTACTCAGCCCAAAATTAATCATTACAACCCAAACACAAACATTTCACAAAGTAAAGCTTCTTCAACTTGAACAATGGCGGAAAATATCAAAATAAACAATGAGATATTCGGAATTATAGGAACACTCGTCCACGCGGCTCCACTCCGCGCCGCCAGGTAACAGCCCTTGGGAATGCACCAATAGAAATGTAGGAACTCCCTCCTTGCAACGTCTCTCGTAGGAGGCGTAGTAATTTCTTGAAATTTAAGAATGGGCACATTTCAGGCCGGACGCCATCTAGCGATGAGGCCTTGTTTCAGTTCGAGGTTGAATAACTATTTCCCTATATAAAAAAAGGTTTAGGTTAGACGTTTATGGAAAACGGAACGCAGGATTTTTCTGAAAATTTGGTATCTTACATTTTATTACCTGTTATATCGTTCTATTTTTAGGTATAGGGCATGATATGCCATCTTAAAGCATTTTTCTTCGTCTTTCAATTTATTAAGTGATATACAGGGGGTTTGTTTTGAAAAAACGAACTTCTCACCCCTTTTATGAATAACGCAAATAATAGTAATTTTAGCACGCCCTGTATGATATGGAGTCGATTTCTCGGTGTAAATTAAAATACATCGGGGCTGTATAAACTACCACCAAAATATCAACTTTTCATGAAATGAGAGCACCCATTTACTTAATTTTAATTAGGGCCATGTTTTGGACCATATTTAACACAAATTATTTTGTATCTCAATATATCAAAAAAGTAATATAATAAAAGGGCGATTCTAAAAATGTCTTAATATATGGGGTGTTCCATTTAAAAAAATAAAGTTGCTTCGACTTTTTGAGAGAAGCGGCAACGTCGCAATGCTGAAAATATTTTAGATCGATAGAACAGGTAAGAATATGTAAGATGCCAACATTTCAGAAAAATCGTGCTTTCCGTTTTCCATAAACGTCTAACCTACCATCGACCGTGAATGTCCGTGAATCACCTTGTAGATGAGAAACAGATTTAGGGAAAGTATTGCGCCTTGAGGCACGCCAGCATTAATGATAAAAGTGTCTGAGATGTGTCCGTGCAATGATCGGTTCTTAAGGAAACTGGCAAGCGAGCTGAAAAAAGACGCTGGTAGGCCGAAGGATGGCAGTTTGTTGAGCAATCCGTCATGCCAAACTCTGTCGAATGCCTTCGATATATCCAAAGCAATTGCTCGAGATTCTCCGTAGTTCTCAATTGAGGAGCTCGCGTGCAAAAGCGGATATATCCACTTTTACAAATTTTTCAGGAGATCAAATAAACAACCGAAATTTTTATTTTTTAAAATAGTGTTAATAATTTTAATTTAATGGGGTTAATCAACTGATCGACGTATATTTTTTTTAAAAAAGTTAACAACTCGGCGTTATCAGCAAAAAAACATTGGATATATCCGGTTTTGCACACAAATCACATACATTGAGCACAAAAAATAAATTTATTTTTCTTTAAATGAACAAAGCAAGTTTGTTAAAGTAATATGTATTTGCAAAAAAAAACAATGAAGATCAGCAACGAACTAAAAAAACTGCAACGCACTACCTACAGATTGTGTATTTGGATATATCCGCTTTTGTTTGCAAAATTTGGATATAACCGATTTTGCTCCAAAAGTCGAACTTTCATGAGGATTTTTAATGGGATATATGCGGTTTTGGCTACAAACGAGAGCATGGGTTAGAATGACTTAGAACCAGAAATCAATAAAACATGATTTTGTGAAAAAAGTGGATATATCCGGTTTTGCACGCGAGCTCCTCAATTGCTCTACTCCAGTTCTATAGCTGAATGTTAATAATGTAAGGAGCGTTATCAAATCCAGCGTACGCTGATCAGATCCAGAGTTTTTGACTAAAAATATTACTAAGCCTGCATCACAAAAAGCCTAAAAAAATTTCAGCTCAAGTTTCTGTGTTCCGAAATATATGCGCACAATTAATGTTGCTATTATTATAAGAAACAGATGTTAAGCACAGAAACCTAGGCATGCGCTGCATTCTTACATTGACTGCAGTACGTTAAATGTAACTAAACAAGTGCTCAGATTTAATGTTCTAAAATCAGTTATTGGACGTTAAATCAAAACAAATTTGAAAGCTATTCATAGCTTTGTTTCAAAATTCCGTTAATTAGAGTGGGCGCGTACTCTGGTGTAGTAATTTTGTGGCTTTCGAATAAATTTCTTACTATACCTAATGTTCTCCCAAGTTCAAGAAATAATTTCATTAGTGTCTAATAGTGTTTTAATATTTGAAAAATGATCGGAATTCATTAAAATCGGTTGTCTAAAACCAAAAGTTGATTCAACCGAGACGCTGAAAGAAATCAACAGATATCTTCGCTTAACCGTATATGACATGCGCGCCCGGGTTGAAGGATGTCCTGTTAAAAATGCGTTTTTTGTTCTTCTTCTTAACCCGCCGTCTCCGCACGAAAGTTGGCCATCTCGCAATCATAATTTTTGAAGTTGCAGCTGTAAAGATATCTCTCGATGTGCATCCAAACCATCTCCTCAGATTCTTCAACCTAGAGTTTTGCCTTCTTCCAACCGCCCTCAATTATTAGTCTGAGGCGCTCATACTTTTCTCCTCTCATTACATGCCCTATGTATTCTGTTTTTCTTTTCTTGATTGTAACTAGAAGTTCCAGCGGCTTCCTCATCCGGGCAAGCACTTCCACATTTGTCACTTTCTGCACCCACGATATTTTCAGTATGCGTCGATATAGGTACATCTCAAACGCCTCTAGTTTCTTTTCCATAGTTGGATCAAGAGTCCATGCTTCACACCCATAAAGCAGCACGGAGAATATATAGTACCTAATCATACGTATTCTAAGCTCTAGACTGATTTCAGACCTCGTGAAGGATTTCTTCATTGTAATGAATGCTTTCCTTGCTTGCTCAATTCGTGATCTGACTCCCTCTTTTGATCGCATTTATTATTAGTAATTGTTCCAAAATATTTAAAGGTCATAACTTGTTCTACCCTCTTTCCATTTATAAGTAAGTTAGCATTTAGTTTGGTTTTTGCGAATATAGGCAACTTAGTTTTTGATATATTTATTTGGAGGCCAACACTCTCACTATGTTGTACTATCCGGTCCATCATAAATAAGCTGTAGATTATTTATATTATCTGATAGCATTACGGTGTCATCTGCATATCTAATGTTGTTTATGCTGACACCATTTATCTTAACGCCTTTTACATCGTCACTCAAAGCTTCTCTGAATATAGACTTAGAATAGATGTTAAATATCAGTGGTGACAGGATACAGCCCTGCCTAACTCCCTTTCTTATCGCAAAAGCTTCCGATGTTTCGTTCTCTATTCTAACTTCTGCCGTTTGATGCCAGTATAGTTGTGATATAATTTCGATCTCTCCTATCGATGCCGGTTTTCTTGAGAATTTCAATAAGTTTATCATAATTGACACAATCGAACGCTTTGCGGTAGTCGATAAAACAAGCATAGACGTTAACGTTCATGTCTCTGCACCTTTGCGTCAACACGTTTAAGGAGAAAAGTGCTTCGCGGGTTCCAAGACCCTTTCTAAACCCAAATTGAGTCCTGTTCACCCCGATGTCACATTTTTTGTAAATACGTGTGTGTATTATTCTTAGAAAGATCTTAAGGATGTGGGACATGATACTGATCATTCTGTAGTCGTCACAGTTTGAAGCGTTTTTTTTTTGGCAGAGGTGGTATATTTTACTTAAATTTTTTATGTCAGTCTTGTCGTTGATCGAGTGTGGATTTTTCTTGATATATATCATTTCCAAAAATTCTCTTTTTTTTTGATGATTTTCGGTAGCCAGAATTTTAGTGTTGGGAAAG